>OZ029923.1:16913168-17065775 GCA_964023275.1 Norana najaformis
AGATTACAGACTAACAAGCTACCAAATAGAATAGACCACTGTGTCATATTTTAACAGTCATCTGTGGTGGCAGTTATCTCAGTGAAAGCATTTAGTGCTGAGAGTCACATTCTAAACATTTGAAATAATAACAATAATAATAATAATAATAATTTGTTTCCAGACAAATTATTTTATCACCTGAGGAATCATAATAATAATAGTAATAGTAATAATAAGACGATTCATATAGCGCCATAGCTCGGTCGAGGCCAAAAAGGTCGCTGTACTGAGTACTTTAAAGGTTCTGTATAGTTATCTGCTGACTGCTGCTTGTCAGTATATTGCTGACTTTGACTCAGAACAGAAATGAAGTACTAGATATTTATTTAAAGGTAGAAATTATGCTCCAGGTTTTGAATTTTGAATAATCACAGTAGGTACAAACAGATGAAGCAAATGAAATATCTGGAACTAATTCTGTTTTCCCTATTAGGGCCTGCATGTTTTTGCATAGGAATGCATTGAAGTGTTTTATGTAAGTAAGTTTTTTACTGCTACATAAGGAACTATTTGGGATGCAGTTATTAATTCTTGTTCGTTTGTTATTGCAACATTCCAGATAGACAGGATTTTAACAGATTTGTGTAGTTACAGTTGCCTGACTTGTTTCAAATTCAGGTATATTTGCATATTTTTAGCAGAAGCTTAACCAGTTAGCTGGAAAGTCTGCTTTTCTTAAATTCACCACCATTTTATTTTTTTTTCAGGTATATAGCAGAAGATGAGAAAATAAAGAGTATGATGGAAGCCTCTGGTTTGTTAAACATTCTTTCTTATATAAATAAGCTTTGGCAAAAATTTTTATTTGTCTGCATTGGGATTAAGTAGTTCAGTGGGTTTCTTGTGATTAAGTTGAGGTAATTTATGTGCCTTCGAAGGATGCTATTGAGGGCCAGTGCCCCGGGCACATATGTGGGGGAGGGCTCTAACTGAAGTTTTAAATTTGCCCCCAATCTGATAATAATGTTGACTTATTAACTAGGAGACGGGACACAGTTTTTCCTGGCTGGAATGAGAACTTGACAGATGCAATTTAATAGCTGGAAAAACTTTCCTAAGAGGTTGCGTGGCCGTGAATTGATAAGTTACCCAGTAGGAAGCTGTTGTTTGTTTGAGGCCGCGATATACATTTTCGGTTGCATTATGTTACAGGCATACACGATTCTGGAAAAGGAAAGAAGAAGCGTAGGAAGAACAAGAAGAAACAATTTGTTGAGAAGGGGGGCACTCAAACACGCAAGTCTTGGTTCAAGAGATCTTCTGTTTCAAAGACTCCTACTGCCAAAGACATTGAGTAAGACTGAAAATGGACTACGGATCTGTTTTGTGCAACACTGCTTAAAGATTCTGGACTATCAGTCAGGAGATCAGCTGCATCTGATGGCCAACAAGTGCATTGTTGATAGCATGAGCTGGAATTAGTGTCTTATGGATGCAAAAGCTATGCTCAGATTTTTAAAAACCTGTTTCTGTGCTTTCAGCTTTTGCAGACAGTGCTTACTTTGTCATATGGGACTTTAAACTTCGTGCCTTTGATTTTAAGCAGTTCTGAAATTCTAAATAGACTTTGTGCTTTTGATGTTAAGCAGTTCTGAAATTCTAAATAGACTTTGTGCTTTTGATGTTAAGCAGTTCTGAAATTCTAAATAGACTTTGTGCTTTTGATGTTAAGCAGTTCTGAAATTCTAGAGTTTTGCTGTTATATTTGTGCTTTAATGTGCAGTGAACGCGTTAGAGAGATTCTTAATCTTCAAGTATCCAGATGCATACACAAAGAAATGATGCAAAGAATCTGCAACTGATGTTACTGTATATCTCTGTAAATTTTTATGTTGAAGATTGATATTTATTACGAGTAAGAGTGAACGCTTAAAGTTTAATTATACAAGTTACACCCATAATTTGTTTTATTTGCACAAATGAATAATATGTTGTAAATAATTAACGATGATCTTTGGCTGAATGAATAACTAACAAACCAGCCATTGAATCAAAGTGAATGATTTTATGTAAGATATTTCGCATAGTCATCAGACTGAGTCTGTATTTATTTTCACTTTTCAATTTTATTTCCTTGTCCGCTTTGCTTGGTTTTACCTTATGAGATGTTGATTATTTTGCATGAGGCTCGAATACTGATCACCTTTTTTCTTTCTTTTAATCATACTGGATATATTATCAGTGGAAAGGAGCTGGAGCATGGGAAGGATTTTTCAAACTAACAACATGCAAGTTAACGGAGGCCATATTATTTCAAACATTGTGATTGTGAATGGTCTTTTTGTTTGATCGTCTGTTGACCACTGAAATGAAACGGTTTCATTTGGTCATTCATGCACGACACTTGTTGTCAAAAGATAGTTGGGGTAAACAAATACAACAGATTCCTTTGGATTTTGGACTGTCGTCACTAGTTGATGAATACTGAAATCATGAAAAACATTTTAAAAATGCGATTCAGTTAGCACAGTGAACTCAGTGTTTGCTAGCAGTAATATGATCACATTGCTTTATGATTATCCAGAGAAAATAGTTGTTGAAATTATGAAGTGATTATGACTTGATCATCCAATTTGCAAACTTACAAGTTGTGGCAGTTTTGCAGTTGCAGTTTTTAGCAGCAGGCTGTTTTAGGTGAAATAATGTAATGCATTTTTACTTTTTCTGTGAAGCATGCATGTATGTATACGGATTTTCTGTAGTAAATCAATAGTTCAATAAACTGTACATAACTTGAAGTGCATATTAGTATTTAAACTCGGAGCTTATCCTGAATTTACTCTTGGTAATGTCATTGATTCTCTGCACTAAATATAAGACAATGTAATGGTGGTTATATCTTTAAATCTAGAACTACTTCAGAACTGGATTGCTGAACTGTATTCTAGCAGCTAGAGTTCTCTTTGAACGGTGTGCAGTCTGTATGGTTTATCTTCTAACTTTAACTAGAAAGATAAAATTGTTGTATTATGTGCGTGTAAAATATATTATTATTGCTGTAAAATATATATTATGATTCTGAGCTGACAAATAAATAGTCAGATGATTATAACATCTCTTCCAGTTAAATGATTTTATGCTGCTATAATCTTTCATGATTTGTATAGAGATGCAATAGAAAGTGTTGAAAGTGCTGGGCTCCAGAACTGAGTTGGCTAAGCAGTAAATAGGAGTCTTGATGTGTGCTGGAATTTATGCTCCATCTGCTGACTACCGGCTGGCACACAGATTGTACGTGTGGCCAAGTTTCCGCGAGAGTAAATGTGAAATACTATTACCGGGTAAACTGCATTATTTGTTTTAAATTTAATTGTTTTAATGCCATGTAAGTTGCCAGTATTGGAATTGAAACATGGATATGAGAACAAGGCGTGAAAGCATATCCAAATCAAAGTTTGTACGATTTGAAGTGGTAAATATGGTAGATTTAGTCAGAATGGAGATCTGTTTGATTCATTTACATGTTGCTGCAGAAGTGAATTAGGAACAGTGGTAAAAATTACTTACAGTATCTCATTCATAACACTAACAGTACGTTCATAATACTAACAGTACACCCATTGTTAGGGAAGCTAGGACTCTCAGTATACAGCTTTTGTAGTAAAAGTCTGTAACTTATATTGAAGCAGTAATGCATCTTAATCCTTTGTAGTTTTCAGAACGGTGGTCCATCGGTAAAGCATGTGGTCAGTGATTGTGCAGTCGCTGGTTCGACTGCTTGTAATGACCCTGGACAAGTTGTTTGTGCATATCTGCCTCTGTAACCAAGCAGTATTTGGTACGGGCGTAAGCTGGGAAGTAAACGGCAATGCACTGGTCCAGGACCTTTGAATTCGTTCATTGGCGGCTCAAGGGCCTAGAAAAGGAGATGAGCACTGCCCCGATGTGATATGGGAGACACTTTAGTTATCAGAAAAACGTTTTTAACTGTAAATCATAATCACAGTCACACTGCACTAGCACGGCCACACTACCTTTAAAACACCAGTGAAAATACGAGTGAAATACGCAAGAGTTGTCTGCTGCATGTGTATGGAATCCTTCAAGAATGCAAATAAGTGAAAATACTGGATGGAAAAAATAAACTTTTGTGCTTTTATGAAATTCTTTAAGAATGCAGTTAAGGAAAATGCCAAGTGTAAGAATGGACTTTTGTGCTTCTATGATTTTTTATAAGAAGTCAGATAAGTGAAAATACTAGATGCAAAAAATAACCTTTTGTGCTTTTATAAAATTCCTTAAGAATGCAGTTAAGGAAAATGCCAAATGTAAGAATGGACTTTTGTGCTTCTATGATTTTTTATAAGAAGTCAGATAAGTGAAAATACCAGATTGAATGAAGTTTTGTTGCCTTCATGTGAAATATGCAAGCCACCACTGATTTGACTGATATATTGCTGAGTTTGCTTATTTACAATGACTTTATATGTTTCATATTCTATTATTATTATGTAACATGATGTCGTTGATGTTATAATAGAGTGAATTATATTTTAACCATATTGGTTACTGAACATGCATGTACACCATAGATCCGTTATAGCTCGCTCCAATAAACGCGAATTCGAGTATATCACGGTCTTGGTCATGGCTGCAATTTTTTTAAACTGAGAAACAATAATTTCCACCACAGTAAGTTCTAGCATTCAGTTGTTCTCGCTGTAATAATGCATCATTGGAAAATCACTTTGTTGGCATTTTCAGATGCTGTTACCAAATATTTTCGTGTGGACTCTGCCCTTTGTGAAAGGTAGTACGTGTGCTAATATATTTATGCGTTTGATAACGGGAGCCATGACGCAATGGTGTCTCACAGGCAACATTGTACGGGCTTAAGACACTAACTCTATATTGGATCTCTGATAATAGTTGTATACGTAAAGCTCGTTCTGGTAAGAATAAATCAGACGCTTTTTACGTCATCGGGGACAACTCTTTTCGACAGCCGTGGGGAACACATTACATCAGACGATACCGCGTGTTCGTAGTAACCAATGAAAGCGATATTTGGCCAGATAAGATTCAGCGGTTGTACGACGTTTTCACTGTGCAACCATATAACTCGTTTTGTGTGCAAGTTGTTTATAACGCGGTATTTGATATAACGCGGAATCGGATGTGGACCACAAGTTCCGCGTTATAACGGATTGGTGGTGATGTAGCAATATAATCAGCTGTGGGCTTTCAACTTCTGTCAGTCTGAAAATTACTGAATTTGTCAGCTTCAGTAGTTAATTTCATTATGTTTTGCATACACACTATTGGACCGACACACACACATACATACACTTCATGTACTTGTCAGTGATGTCAGAACCAGGAGGAAGAAGGCAGGTTTCATCTGGATTGATTTCCTCTCTAGCAAATCTCCCAACGCTGTGACTTTGTGCCACATTGTTATTGGTTTTCATAGGAGTAAGTTACAACTGCTAATGTGTTCACCCAAATCGTGTCTGCGATATTACTCTAGCCACATTAGTGCCGTTATTTAGCAGACATCGCCTGACTCTTGGATCTTGACCCGGAACCGAACCCTTTTGCCTATCGATTTTGTTTTGACTGAGCGCCTGTGAATAAGCTGGTCCCCGCGGCGCGGCTTTCGTTGGGCGCTGTAGAAATCTTGGGATTACGATTACGATTAGGAGTCGATGCGTTGATGGGGAAAAGTACACACATGTAATGCGAAGAAACATTTATATAGTGCATTTATTATTCGTGCATACATTTGCATAAGTAATATGAATGGCGACAAATAGACACATGTAATGTAAACGAACTGCTATATACTTCCATTTCTCAGCAGTGCTCCTGACCAGTTTAATCACCAATCCTCCGTTGAACAAGATGATTTCCAGCTATAAACTCGTGCATATTTGCTTGCAAACGGTATATAAACGTGTATGTTTGTCTCTTGTACACATAGTTGGGCATTATACAACGCCTTTATAGGACCTGCCAATGGGCTGCTGGAAAGTATGGTGCTTGTTGGCAAGGTGGCTTGTTCATTCTTTAAAAAGAGAGATGTTCAAAAGATTTAGCACTCCGTAAACAGAACATCTCCCGTCCTCGGCATGTTAATAGAGGAATTTCTCGGGCTGGTTTTTATGCGTGTGCGCGCACATGTGAGCACACTTGATCCTGACCCCTGCAGCTAACCAATTCTGCTTCTCTTGCGATTGCTAGAGGGGCCGTTCATTCAGAGATGAAAACGATGCTTTCATAAGATTCTATCGTGATTCCACTTCTTTCTCGCCGCGCCAATTCCAAGCACCATCCACCGTAGTCGCCTGTTTATCTATGATTCCCTGACCTTTGAATCTGGACTTGGAGCTGACTATACCTGCGTGAACGATTTTGTTTTTTGCTTGGCGCCTGTGAATAAACTGCATTGTTTTCCACGACTTAGCCTCTAGAGCGCTGAATAAATCCGGATATAACGATTATGCACATGCATACAAGCTACGCACACACGCGCATTCATATCTATACTTATCTCACCGAGTTTTCAGAAAAATAGGTCGCCCATAAAGGACGTCTGCAAAAATGGCCTACTTTGGACTCCTCCCTCCCCTTGTACGCATTTTGCATTATCCTCCAATTCTCCCATTGCGTACCTCCGCACTCCAACACCAGCGAAGACCGGTCGCAAGTGACACATATCAAAGGCGTGGCACAGCTTGGGCTGCTTCCAGCGAAGTCGACTAATGATCCAACGTTGTACAGAAGTCGATTTTCAGGCCATAGGCTGTGCTGATTGACTATTATAGCGCACCAAATTTAGATGCGGACGTCCGCATTGGGCTTAACCCTACTCACGTTGTCCGCATTTGAATGACCTCTCCCTCCCCGCTTTGCGGACGTACTTAACGGACAACTCCAAAAAGGTCTACACAGATATAGTCCTTGAAATATTGTAACAGAGATATTCTGAATCTCAGTCAGGTTGCAGAGTCTTAAGCGCGTAAACAGGAACAGACAGAGAACCGTAAGTACTTCCTCTCGTCGCAACAATAATGTAGGCCTATACGACGACACTGCATCATTAGCGCAGGTAAGAGACAGGGAACAATGGAAACGAAGCAATGTGTTTGAGGGTGTTTGACAGGATTCGCTGAGTTCGCTGTGTCTGGAACCAAATGAAAGCTTAAGTTAAGAGGTTCACCGTATGTGTATATGCTTAACGGAACATTAGGGTGTTTTGATCGCTGTTTGTACAGATTGTAGGCCAACACCGCGTCAGTTTATGTTAATGTAGACCGAGATTCTCCTCAGACCGTGGCTATCCGGCTGTGGTGGAGTGTGGACACGGGTCCAGAAGGCCCTTCGCAACCGTCCACACCGGCTGAAAGGTAGTCATGCTCCGCGGTAGATGGGGAGGCGTCCTGCCCAACAGCGGATGACTTCTCAGCCGCTGGGTCTGCTTCGGAAGGCGTTGCCTTTGCCACTTCGGCCAGCCCCTTGACGCTCAGACCGGGTACGATTATTAGCATGTTGCGGACGTCGCCGGATTCGGAGTAGCGGCTGAGGTACTGCGTGACGTGGCCGACGGCAGCCGTCATGGCGCAGAGGAAGGAGGACCCGGCTGCATAGAAGGCCCAGCCGTAGCCGTAGGTCAGGACCTGCGTCTCCGGTGCGTTCTCCGGCTTCTTCCATTGAGACACTTCGTCGTTGACCGCTGATATGTAGAAAATCTGACCCATCGCCAAACTCAGAGCTACGCATAAGCAGTACAGATTTATAATAGGTCTGATTATAGGCCTACACCCTTCAATATCGGCCTATACAGCTCCAAATAGGGTTACATGCGTGAAAATATTCAGTGTTGTTCAAAGAACCCGACCAGCGAAGAGGAGCGGGTTGAACAGAGTGGTTGGAGTGTAAATAACTGACGAAGATAGGGGTTGGGAGGATTGAAGTATATTGTAGGTAAGTGATAGGACTTTGTACTCTATTTGTTCAAGTAGTTCAGTAGTGGATCAGAGAGAACCGCTTCGCCCATACCCAGAAACACTACACTCAGATTGGAAGGACCTTGGAAGCGTGGCCCTTCTAGATCGACCAGTGAGTGGCAAAGGGGTTCCAAATTCTTCAACACCCATCCTCTATTGATGCACCTACACCATCTATCAATATCATTTCCAAACAGCAAAAGGACAGTTGTAGCCTATATTCAAGAGGCAGGTCGTACGTGGATTCTAAGCATTGGAAAGTCTCTTCACAGATGTGCCGTTCATTTCATCGTAGTGTTAATAGCCATTATCATAATCAGTCATCGTGGTATTCGCCATTCGTGAAATTGTTTAGATTGATCGTCGTAGTTGATCGTCATGAGATCATCACGTCGATCACTTGCTATCATCGTCGCCGTCATCACTATCATTTCATCACCTCACTATCATCATCGTCGTCGTCATCACTTTCATAAAAGTTTTCCTTATGCTCTGTGTAAGTACTCGATTGTATATTTTGCATTTAATCGTACATGAAATCATGCCCAGCATCACCGCTGCCGAGGTCATCGTCATCATCATTATCAGAATCATCGTCCTGCTTAACAAGCACAGTGTCATCACCTGAGACAATGAACAAGACTCCTCCCGCTAGGGTTTTGACGTCATGTTTCAAGTATCCCACAATGGTAAGCACTTCCGCTGCCCCCATCAGCACCAGACTGAGCAGTATGACAGGTGTCGCCTTCCGAATGCCACCTGCCATTCACATACATACGTATACACACATAAACACATACATACACACCCATACATACCCATACATACATACATACATACACACACATATATATACATACAGTCTATACGTTTTCTGCAGTGGAGTGCCGTTGCATTTTTTGCAGATGTCTATATCGTGATTTGTTCTGCATGTGTTAGAATTATGTGTAACATGTTATACACAATTTTGGCAAAAGGTGGCGCTAAGGAAGAGTAGTAGCTCTTAAAATATAACCAAGTTCTTGATCCTCTCTGTCTTGGATGTCATATTTCATTATTAAATTCCAATAATTAGGTTTTTGTATAAAATATAGGCCGTGACACATTGATACGGTTCAGAGGATAAATGTCTCCCATGACTGGAGGCATTGATGTGCGAAGACATGCGCACAAGGTCAGTTTAATTGACACTGTTCTGTGTTTTGTTCATTCGAAATTTCTTAGAAATTTCTTAAACATATACATACCGTCCTTTGTTTGCTAATTGTAATCGAAAACTTGAGAATTTCTAAATCGCTACTTTAAGCGAAGCGCAGGGCACCAATTTATTCACGAACGCTCGTCAAGTCAGAGGGGTTGTCCGAAGATGCCACGGAAAGAGCAAAGTCCGGTTGCCAGAAGACCAGAGAGAGAAGGGGACAGAGGAGCTGTTACGGTGGGTTGTGTTTAGGTTGAGAGAAAGGGGAAGGCGGCGGATTAGATGGATCAGGGTGGTTTTTTTAAGGTAAGACCAGTTTTGAATGGAATACGAGAGTAGTAATAAAAAGAGGGGCTTGAGACAGATGATGGTGGGTGAACGACAGAAGGGGTAGAGAAGCGGAGAATTTGCAAAATTCAGGAGGGAGGTCGTTCCAGAGTGCAGGTGCTGCGTGGTATATGGATCGGTTACTCACGCAGTATCGAGATGCTGGTATCTCCGCCCTCAATTTTCTCGAATCCTTCGAAGTAGGCGAGGTTAGTACATGAAGGGGGCAGAGTCTCCCCAGGTTCTGTACTTTTCTCCTCTGCATCTGCAAACGTATATTGCATGTACATTTATATAGGCCTCCCGCCCTCTATCTGTCCCTTTCTCCCTCTCTCTTTACTACCGTCTCTCTCCCCTCCCTTACTCCCGCTCTCCCTTCCTCCGTATCTACCCCGTTCCCGCGCTCGCTGTATCCCCCCCTATCTCTCCCCGTCTCTTTCCTTGTCTCCTTCTCTTTCTCTACTTTTCTCCCTCCTTCCCTTTCTCCTATGTTAGATTCTGCCCAATTCGGTTGCTACTAAGAGCTATGTGTTGATTTCCGACTGGCCTTCGTCGTTCCCATTTATGATATGAATCCCAAATTGGTGATGCCTGGATTATCTCAGCTTCTCTTCCTCCTATCCCACGGATGGTGCATCTGGACTTCCACTCACCCTCTCCGAAGGCAGCCCTCACCAGGTGGACCAATTTTCCAAATTTGATGGAGTTCCTCCCCGCGTATGTGGTCCTCGATTGTTTGTTCATGATCTATCCGACTAATGTTAACCTGATCTATACATGCCTCGTCCTATGGCGCCATAACTCTAGATATTTCATAACTGAAACGTTAATTGCTATCTCTCTTCCCATCGAGTCTGACTGTACCTCTTCCTCCTTTCTCTCACGCATCCATCAGCTTCCATATATCCTCATAAGTGAAACCAAACTGCTTACTTCTATGCTTGTTTATTCATTCAGATTTGAGCTGTGATGATGATGATAATGATGATGATGATGACGACGACGATGCTGATTATGATGATGATGATGATGACGACGACAATGATGAAAATGATGCTGATGCTGATGATGATGTTCATGGTGACGGTAATGGTGATGATTTTACATAGCCCTTAGATGATTAAACACTAAAGTAAAAAATTAATAATAGTAATATCAGTATCATTTAACAATGTTAAGAGCGATCGGTTAGATGGTAACGGCCACGGACAGTCAGTTGCTTTCGTCGGGATATGCAGCTGTCGGCGAAAGCTGCATATTAGGCCTGTAGGCTACAACAGTGATCCGGTTATATACGTCTTCGTTGTATTGCATCGAGCTAAATAGTCCATATGTGGGAATCTATCTTCAATTCCCTGTGGACTTAATACCTCAGCCGATTTGCCTGGCGCTGCATAATTCATCGATTCATAGCGAATGTCCTATAGTATGATTTGCATGTTGTGTTTATGTCTGAGAAAGACAGAGACTCAGCGAATACAGAAGCACATACAAAAGGACAAAGACAGACAAACAGACAGAGAGACGGACGGACGGACGGACGGACAGACAGACATACAGACAGACAGACAGACGCAGATGTAAGAACGTACCTGTGAGTGTAACTGTTTATTGCAACCCCGTGTGAGGGAAGCATACGTGTGATAAAATTGCTGAGCTTGCTTTAGTTGTTGCTTCAGGCAGACGATGCATAATGGAAGACAGTAATCCAATCTGCACCATATGTCTCATTAGACGCTGACAAGGGTCGTCGCATGATTAGACCTAATATCTGTCAAATCAGTCATCCAGGTACAGCTGAGGATTATAAAGATCTAGATGCACGTTATGATTATGGCGCTATAGAAGTAATTAGATTAGAAATTTTTTCAGCTGAAGGAACGATCACTCCCGAAAGACACTCGTGTTTTCTACATGAGATCTATTGTATGATGTAAAGTGTCGAAACACACCTGAAGTTTACTTCATGCATTCGTAAATGCATTAACGAAAGTTGCCCACGAAGGGCAGCATGAAAGGCTAGATTGTATTACCACTGGTCGTCTACCTCTCTAGTTGAATATTGGCCTGCATGGGCAATTAGCTCTCTAATAACATAAGGGCGGCAGCTGTCTACTAGATCTCCGACGTGGATGTGCTAATGGGTCCATCATCAATAGTAATGAGTCTCGACTCTTACCTCCTGGGTCGATTACGACACACATTCTCCACAGCCCCGAATTCATGCTGATGATTGTCACCGGAGACCCGACACCTGTCCCCACTCCTCCTCCTACGTCACTAGTGCCGCCACCTGGCGTTAGGCCCTCACTCGGTGGCGCCATCGACGCTGCTAAGATGTCGTATGGTTCGCTCGTGTAGAGCCAGTAGTCGGCGCCGACAGCGATCGACAGGACAACGGTTGCCACGAGACCGAAACCGAGGAGGGACAGTGAGAGGGCGGCCTCGAGACCACACCGTGTCATCGCGATCTAAAAACCAAACATTGTTGTCAATAACTTGGAAATATGATTTCCAGTAATAATAATAATAACTGATACCAATAACACAAGGCTCTAATTCTCTTTGTTTTAAAATAAAACTTTACTTACAAGGCGACTTTAATGCAGCATCAGTGAAACATCAACAGACGTCTGCCTCCATCAAAGGCCCACACTCAACTGCATCGTAAAAGAGCACGGCCACTTACAAACACACACACGCACACACACACCGCGCGGACCACAAGCTGCCCCGCTCCAAAAGCGCCACGCCAACCGGCACAACCTCATACTGCATCCATCCGCTTCCGAAACTAAAACCTCGCTATGGCCACCCTCCACATGCTCTAAGCAAACGGACAAAATCAGCTTACAATAATACTTCTTTCAGCAGAGCACTAGCTAGCCTACTAGCAGTCTTACCACTGGCGTCCTCATAACCTAAACTTTGGGGCACAAGTCCTTGCTCCTTACCGATCCACGCCACATATGTTGGCATGATGCTTCAAAAGCTTAGAAACATGAAGGAGGATATATCCACCAACTAAATGAAACGCGTCCATGCCAATGTGTATGTCTTCCTGTGTAGAGATGTCGGAATTGAAAATAATGAACTTTGAACTTTGGGTCCATTGAGTCCTGCAGAGAACGGCATGGCTAGCCATCATTAACACGGCTACGTTCAGCAATGTTTGCCACTAGAGATTGACCAACAAACAGATCGGCGAATAAACAGATGAAGCAAGCGGATAACTCGGGTGCATAGAAATGCAGTCATAGGTCTATCGATGGAGCATAATCATTGTCGTCTTCAACGGTTGAACCCAAACATTTCAAATATGTTCATCTATCTCTTAGGTATTGGCAATATCTGATTGAGAGAGCAATTATTAATTATGTTCATCATCATCATCATCGTCATCATCATCGTCATCGTCATTTACAACCTAAGCTTATGGAACAGAAAATTTTGAGTGAAATATCAGAAAATTTGATGGGCTTCCTTCTCAGCCTATATAAGCATTGGTTAGGAAATGTTCCATCAGTCCCATGGGGTCGATGCCCCGGCGTCTGAGATTTAGGGTTGGAAACATGAATCAAATGATGTCACTTCTTGCACAACGACTTAAACTCTCATATTCAACAGTGAAAACTTGTGCACCATATAACTGCAGGTTGGCGCCAACAGCAACCCAAAAGCATACAATGAAATGAAATGAAATGCAACATAATGCAATGCATTAAAATGCAATATAATATAATACAATATGGCGAAATGCAATGCAATAAAATATATTGCTATGCAATGTAGTGCTGCAGCCGTAGACTGTCGTAGACTATAGTTATTTCTAAGACTGTTGTGTCCTATATAGGCCTACTTTTGCTGTTTCATTGGTCTTATTTTAAGAATGAAACGAACAACTCCTCTACCGACCCACTCCATTATAGAAGACAAGTTTAGAAAGGGGATCAGCGTTTCTCCCTCTCGTCTCTGAAATGTAGGCCTATTAGTAATATGTACATCCTTTTGTTGTCGCAGAACTGTATCGTGAATTATTCCAATAAATAATTAATAATAAAGTCTATATACGACAACTTATAATTACGCCGTAGGCCTATATTATTCTCGTGTATCTATATTAAAATAAGCTCGCCTTTTGGAAGTGTTGCTTCAGAATTTTTCTTCAAGGCAAATTTTTTCTTCCCATATAGCGCATAGTGCGTCATCCTCCCTCGGTTTAGACGCCGCTGTTTGCAGCAGGTGCATTGATGTCCTAGCGTAGTAGCCTATATGGCTAAGTGAGAAGGATGTTATAATGTTTTGGTATGGCTGTGGTTTGATGTAGTGAAGGTGGTAGACCATCTAGATTAAAACATTTGCCACATAAAACGTTGCTAGGAAATCCAGGTTAATCGACGTTAACAGACGGCTACTACAGTAGTAACTCTGGCCTACCTTTTGGTTAGCCTAGGATCGAGGCTTTGATGTAGCTGTATGGTCAACTCCATAGCCGTGCTCCACATAATAACTCTGAACACTCGTGTTCAGTTGATTTAATCATTGCATTGGCACTCGTCCTCTGTCGGCGCTGGATATTGATGCGTGGAGTAGCGTGTTGTCTGATGCTCATATCCGTAAGCAGAGAGAAAGCGAGAGACAAGGTAGAGAAAGAGAGGAAGACTGAAAGACAGAGATAGAGATAGAGAGAGAGATAAAAAAGAGAGAAGAGAGAGACAGAGACAGACAGACAGGCAGACAGACAGACAGACAGATGGATGCGTGGTCCAGTGGAAGCTGTCGGCATGTAATCACCAGGTACTACATCAGAAGCTTCTATTATAATTCTTTACTCTCCCTCTTTTTATGTCATCTTCTCTTACTCTCATTCCCTCTGTCCGTTTATGTTATCCTCTCTTCACATAAAGCTTTAATAATTCTCTGACCATATCGTTTGGTCAGTTTGAAACCTTGTCTTTGTCTGTCTATATCTCTGTGGCACTTCAACTGTTTTTCCTCGATCTCTGAATTTTATTCGCTAACCCGTTCCTTCCTTCACTCGGTTCTTCATTCAGTCCTTCATTCGCGAATTCACTCATTCATTCATTTGACATTTGTTCGTTCAGTCGTTCATTCATCCACTCAGTCAGTCGGTCAGTCAGAGAGACAGACAAACAGACAGACAGACAGAAATACAGACAGATAGACATTCATTTGCTCGTTTGTTCGTTCAGTCGTTCATGCATTCATTCATTCAATCAATCAGTCAGTCAGTCAGACAGACAGATAGATAGACATACAGCATGCATTCATTCATACCTGTCTCTCTGTCCGTGTGACTGTCTCACTGTCTGAGTGCCACTAATAGGAGATGCACTCAACAGTTTACTCATCGGGTGATCATGGACCAGCTGGAGTTTTGCTGCAGTCAAATATTTGTTTCGAGGCAAATTGAATATCTACGTTGTAAGAGCGTGTCATCCGTAAAAACACACAATCCATAACATTTTTGCCTCTCTTCGGAGTTAGTAGGTCCATTGGAATCCAGCAGGGTCATCTGGAAAAAGCTTTTAATCTGCAGGAGGTCACCATTCCAGTCCACATGGAAAAAGGGACCGGATAAACGACGCTGGTATTCCGTCTTGGGCCGCAGGAATCGATCCGTTGGAGTCAAGCATTTTCCCTCGACAATATGCATCGCTCGGCATGCTGATCTGTTCGGTAGCGCACTGTATCTGTAATCCAATGATTGCGCGTTCTAACCTGATGAGCGGACGCCGTGTAACGATGCTGAGCAAGTCGTTTGTGCACACTTGTGGCGCCCCTCAGATTTAGATCTACTTTTGCTACCTTGCGCGTGTAACAAGTGTAATGAATAAATGAATAAATAAATGCAGCCTTTATTAATGCAGAAGGACATTATATGACCCTATGAAGTGTGAAGTTGGCTGCAGGCGCTGTATACGATGATGGTTAACGTAGGCCTTTTGCAGTTGGCTTTGTCCCTTCTTGAATATATTGGTTTGGTGGATATCTCAACCGCGTGCGAAACAAGCGAATTCAACCAATTGTACTTAGGAGCTTACCAACTTTATACCAGTTTAAAACAAGTCTAAAATCTCATATACCCAATGCACTAAGTTAAGTTTTTGTTTGTGTTTACGCATAGGCATTGATTACATTAATTACTTTTTATATTCTATATTATTAATTGATTTGCTCAGTATAATGCTGTCACCTATTTGCAATCCATGATGTAAACAGGTGGCCTTCGTAGCGGAACTTTTCGTTCTTTTTTAGGTCAGCCTATTGGCACCAATGTACTGTTTGTGACAGACTGGAATTGTAATTGTTAATTAAAATGGTGATCAATAAAAAATCTCTGCCCCTTTTCAGCCCGCTAACCGCTATAGACTAAGCGCAAGTAGGTAACTTCCACCTTCGTGTATAGGACTAATACTTATGAAAATGAGGCTGTTAAGTTTATAGACTAAACTTGCATATAATATACAGTACGTAAGTATATTTTCAAAATGGACAACTCATTTATTGAATCACCAACAACCAAAAATCTAGACAGTTAACACAGTTTCACATAAAATATTACAAGTGCTGGTGTCAAATGGGTAATCCAGAAGGAACAAACTTTTCGTAATGATCCAGCCAACTAAGGGTCAGAGAGTAGCCGTCCTACTGGCAATCGATTTTTGAGGCTAGACAGAACGGTGATACTGCAGAAACTATTATCCACTTGATCATCCCATGTCTCTTCTCACATTGACCACCTCTGTGAAATTCGCTATCGTCAGCGCTTTGTCTCTTTCTCTTATCTGACCTAACCTAACCTAACCATCCGTCCGTCCGTCCGTCCATCCATCTATTTATCCATCCTTCATCCATCCATCCATCTGAAACATTGCGATCTTTTAACTCTAACATCAACAGCTGAGATTCATGGTGCTCCAGGCCTGATTTTCTTCAAAATATTTTTTATTTCTGAGGAATTATGTATAGGCCCTAGTCATTCAAGTAATAAATTATGTAATTATATTTTTAAAATGTAAATATTTTAAGGTAAGGCAAGGTAATTTAAATGTACACGTTTTCCCACAGCATCGACCTTGCTCATTTTCAGTGACGTTATCGTGTGATCCTTCGCCACAGCTGCCCTTTTGAATGGGTGCCACGCCATTTAAGGTCTCCGTTTACATTACATTTCACCAGATTATTTTCAAATGCGCTGCAAAACATGTCCAGGCATATTCCATAGGCCTAACACAAGACTAAGTCTAACATTCCAGCCAACTGAAAAATCAGCCAACTAGAAACTGTTAACTGTCATTTCTTTCCACTCGCAAAAGCCGTAAATGTAAATGTATGGGTTTTTCTATAGCGACCGTGTGGTCTCGACCCTGCTCATTTTGCAATGAATTTATCGGCTGAAATCCTTCACCACCGCTGCCCGTTTGAATGGACGCCACGCCATCTAATGCCCAGGTGCACAGACCGTACTAGCCCGAGATTTAAATCTCTAAATCTTCGAAATAAGCCACGACCGGAGACCAATGAACCATAAAAAATAACATTTTAAATGAAGATGTTTTAGATGAACGTGGTCAGCATTACTCTGAATAGGGTATATGATCGTATATCGGATATGTGATGTCATATCCCGGATAGCCGTCTTGTATGTAATGTATCTAGACATTCAATGTAATGCCTTTGTAACGCTAGCTAAGTGGTCTAAACTCTTAAGTTTAATATGCACGTTCATAAATTAACATAGTGCTCCGATAATTAAAATCAGCAATGGCGGAGGCCCGCACAGTCGACAGATGACGCCATCTACGGTTTCTGAAAAAGTACAAAATAGCACTCCAGCGGTATTGAATCTTATGTTCATGCATTTCAGGCATAGACCACATAGATTGTGACCACAGCAGTGGCGGATTTAGCTATAGGCATGGGGGCATTCGCCCTCGCCCCTCTTGGTTATATGACGGTGCTCCTCAGACCAGACCCATTAACCCCGCCACTGCATTGTTTAGGGGTTGTGCCAGTCCCAAGCCTGGATAAAAGAGGAGGGTGACGTCAACGGCCTTTGATTCCATAAGATGTCGTTAAACTGAGGAACTACTACTACCACCAGACCCATTCAAGGTGGACTGCCAGAATGTGGTTCCCCTCTGGGAATGCTCTTGCTCCCCACGCAGGCAATCCCGAAGCCGCCACTGCACCACAGTGAAGTAGGCCCTTAAAGCATTTGTGCACTTGTGAACTTTGTAAGGGTATTATCAAACTTCAGTTGTAGTGTTCATTGTATCGTACAGCCGACACGAGGGGTAGGCCATGAACCCTAGTTTTCCTTGGATAGGCTCATAAAATGTAAATGTCACCGTTACCTCCATACTGCAATAGTAAAAAACTTTAAGTAGATTGCACATGAAAAACTGAGAAATAGCTTTGTCATGGTCACATGCAGTTAACTCGGAATCAGAGACGAATAGCAAATCAACCTTAACTAATATACTAACAACTCAGTCTTGACAATGTATAGGCAGGCTCGCCGAGTGGGGGTAAGGGCAACTGCCCACGAGCGAGTCCTACAAGAGAGGCCCGAAGCGGGCGGGCAAAAAAGCAGATGCAGGCGCTGATTTAGTCCTTGATGCTTACGACACTGCAGTAGACCTATATCCCGAGACTGTTGGGCTGAAACAGATAGGCTAACGCCATACATTGCTGACAGAAAACCTATTGACAGCTGTAATAGTTTGATAATACTGAATTAACTGGAAAATGAATGTTAATGCTAAAGCAACGACTTTGCAAAAATAAAAAATCCAAGAAAGTAGCTTTGTACATCATGACTCATGAAGCAAGTGCAAAACTTATTTGCTGGCAAAATTAAGTAAGTAGGGTGAGACAAACGCCCACTCCTTACAACAACAATGCATACACAGAAATATAATACAAGGTCATGCTACAATGTAATACACAGTCTGAATGTCCAACTTTAAAGAGTTATAGTTAAAAGGTTCAGAATACAGAGCAACAGAAGATCACCTGTTGAAAAGATCTGACAGAATTGATAAACTGATAACAGCCACATAAAAAAGAAAAGTTACAAAATTTTATATTTGTACAGGAAGCGAACGATGAAGGACTTACAATTCAAAATCCTTTCTTTAATTTTGCCTACAAGACTAAAATCTATATTAATAATCAATGACACATTACTTTTAGATTGAAACAGTGGATTTAATTATGGGGAGGTTTGGATTCTGCCCCTCAGCATGCCTGCACAGGCTATCCATATTTGCGTTCTGTTTAAGTTTAAGTATTACTGATGACGATTCTCGTGAACGGCATTTAAGGAAGCTCGTTACTGTAAGTAATTGTAATTGTAAATAGAGACTCATGAAGCAAGTGCTAAACTTATTTGCTGGCAAAATTAAGTAAGTAGCGATTTGCATAGCGCCGTTTCAAAAGAAATTAATAAGAGACGCTGTCTACACATCTACACAAGTCTAACGACAAAACTTCATCAATAAGTAAGCAATGCTAAGATAATTAGAAAGTTACAAGTGGCGAGCTCCCGCACATACAGTCCAACCAACGTATTCTCACACACAGAATAGTAGTTAACATCATGTTCAGAGTGCAAGGACCACGTGGCATCGAGGACGAGGAACGACGACAGCCCAGTGGTTCTTTGCTGAGAGCTCACGGTTGCCTCACCAGTAGTTTCTCGCAGATGGAAGAAGATGCAACGTCCAGGTATCTATCTTTGAAGTCTTGCTTTCTTCATTTTCTTCTTATTCACATCATCCAAAATCTGCGGTCTTCTCTTTCTCCTGGTAGGCCTGCACAAATTGACCTGTGATCCACCTTGGTCACTACACGGAGTCATTTGTCCTGTCGCAACAGTCTTCACTGGTACGCATCGACGCTTAATAGGCAGTCCATCCAATTTCCTCATCAGTTCATCCCTGTTGAATTTTTCACAAAGTGGCTCTGGTATCGGAAGACAAATGTCGATGTCAGAATCCGGTGCACACACACGCCAATACAATGAATAAGCAAACGATGGGTATCCATACCATGGTATTTCATGCTCCGTGATTAGTCTGTCGTGATTAGATTTAAAGTAACGTTCGACTGGCAAATTGAAGGATGGCATCATATAACAGGGACAGAAATCTTGTAGGTAAAACTCAAGAAAACAGAGCATTAGTTTCTCAACAAAAAATCTGAGTTCTGTAGAATTTATGTCTTCGTAGTGTAAAATGTGTCTTGTGTGGTCCTTTAAAGCTTCAATGCAGTACAGAAGGCAGGTCTTCAAGACATATGTGAACTGTGGTCTGTCATAAAGCAGCTGTTTGCCAATCATATAAGCTGCTCTTGCCACAGCTGAACAATCTTTGATCTTCCGAGTCTCTGCGGGTGCAAATGAGATCCTGGCAAATGAATCTGAAAATGGAACCCAACGATACTTTCTCTGTGGTTGATCAAACACCAGATGGCAACCTTCAGCCTTTATTTCATCAGTAACGCCAGGCAACGCCTCTTCTGGCCACCAATCGTTTATCTTAATGCAAGGAACAATATCTAAAGATATCTCTGTGAACATGTATTTGCCTTCAATTGGACGATTCAATTTCAGCTGCACACTGTCACAAATATTAATTGACTGCCTAAAGTCGCTATTTACTGTTGAATTTCGCACTTCATACTTTTTTTCCTTCTTAAAATAGCACATACCAACTTCACTGTACAGGTCCCATTCAAAAAAATGTTCACCTTCCCAAAACTTTGGTTCACTCATTACTTCCAAGTACAGAATTCTTAACCTAGATGCGATTTCGGTGGTCAAAAGAAAGCCATCACTGTTAAAAAACTCTTCAAACTTCTCTTGACTTTGATCGGTGAGCTTGTATTCAACATCACTATCTTTTCTTTTAAGGTGAATAAATCCACACGGGGCCTCCGGTGATGCAATGACTTCACACAATGCGCTCAGTCTTGTGAGAATTATATTGAAATCAAATTCATCTGGTAACCCAGTCTTTGTCCCTTCTTCAGCACTGCCAATTAGCACAGGCTGGCATTCGAATCTCGGATCCCTTTTTCTAACTTCATCTGTTAGCCTATTCACAAAATGTCGTACTTTATCACACAGCTTCTTTGAAAATGCATCACGGTAGGCGTATTCTGAACGTGTCCAAATATTCCATATATTAATTTTTCTTTGATAATTGTTTCTTCTGCGTAATGCTTTAGCTTTTCTCAAAGACCGTATTCTGTCTTCCATGTTTTTCAACACTCTTAGATCTTTTGGTGTTTTTCCATCGATATCTTTTATATTTTCATCAGCTCCACACTCAACAAGTGACTTACAGACGCTGTTCAAATGACAGTAGTGCAAAGCCGTTCTTCCGTAGATATCTCTTTTGTTAATGATGCGTCTTAATTTCACGACTTCTTTCAACAGAAAGGCGTCATTGCTGCTTCTGCAATCATTGAGCATTACGACATAATGCAGTGCTGTCCGGCCTCTGTAATCCTTCTTAACTGCCATTTCTAGGAATATTTCTTTATAAGGGCTGCTTTTATAAAGGCTTATAGAGCTGATAATTTGCGCTCTGTCGTCTGTCACAATATGTGGCAGAACAGCAGATAGTCGATGAAGTGGAGATCTCCCCATCTTGTCAATGATTGGAAAAGGTTTTCCAAGGTCTTTCGGCTGAACTGTGAGAAGCGCATGTTGCGTAGCTCCGTACTCTATCAGTTTATTAACTGTCTGCTGACTTATACGCCATTTTGATTTAAGAGCAAGATCAAGAACTGTATTTCCTCTGAAGTCTGTGACAAACCTGGGGTGCCGAATCCCCTGTCAAGGTGCTGGAGTTCTACCACTCTACCCGAAGGCTCTCTCTCCCAGCGCCTATTTACTGCCAGTCCGCGAGATAAGCCCTTGGGGTCTTCAAGGAACCGAACGCCAAGTCGATTGATCAGCTATAGCCCTTTTATTACTCGCAAAAGACTCGAATCTACAGCATCTAGTTAAAACAGTTCTTACTCTAAACTTCTGTGCCCTTACAACAACAATTCAACCGCAACAACTCTCACCGCAACAGCACCCGCAGCAAGAGTGTGTGTCTGTCCGTATCTTCTCTGCAGCGCAAGAGTGTCCGAGTGTGTGTGTTCGCTGCAGCCCTTTATATAGGCGGCAAGCTCGCATTGGGTTCCCGTGCGGGAGGAGGCGAACTCGTAGAGTTCCATGGGTTCTCTGGCGAACCGGCCGAGCTCCATGGGTTCCCGTGCGGGGGGAAGGCGAGCTCGTAGAGTTCCATGGGTTCTCGTGCGAACCGGCCGAGCTCCATGGGTTCCCGTGCGGGGGAAGGCGAACTTGTAGAGTTCCATGGGCTCTCTGGCGAACCCGTGGAGTTCCCGTGCGGGAGGAGGCGAACTCGTAGAGTTCCATGGGTTCCCTCGCGAACCCGTGGAGTTCCCGTGCGGAAGGAGGCGAACTCGTAGAGTTCCATGGGTTCCCTCGCGAACCCGTGGAGTTCCCGTGCGGGAGGAGGCGAACTCGTAGAGTTCCATGGGTTCTCGTGCGGGGGAGGCGAACTCGTAGAGTTCCATGGGCTCCCTTGCGAACCCGTGGAGTTCCCGTGCGGGAGGAGGCGAACTCGTAGAGTTCCATGGGTTCCCGCTACAAGTCTAACGAATTTATGTTGGCATGACCATCTGACAATAGCATTTTCACTATTTTCTGTATGATTCCATTGTCTCTCAAATCTTTAACTAAACCTGTACTGACATCTCTGTAAATGTGCATCGACTTTACTTCCTGTGTTGAGTTTTCTATCCCTTTAATCCCAAGGAAGTCAGTTGTGACATCTCTAAAGAGACCAGGACCATAAATAACTGCATGCATAGCATAAAATCCGCGGTGATCTTGGTATTCGTCCAAGCATCCGTGTTGCAAAAGCAATTCAACAACATCAACATGAGCCCATTTGGCTGCCTTAATCAGAGCAGTCTCTCCATATACATCTCTTGCATTCATGTCAACTCCAGCACCAAGTTCATCTCTCCAATCCAACAACAACCGGACTATGTGACTGCATCCACTTTCTGAGGCTTTCATAAGAGCCGTTTGTCCTTCACGCGTTTTAGCATTAATATTAGCGTTTTCTTTTAAATAACGTCCGCTAGAATTGTCATACCAATATTTCGACTCAGCCATCCAATGGAGAGACGTCTTGCGATCCTTATTCAATGCATATTCAATATGCATAGATTCTGCAAGAACTTGCAAATGTCTTCTGTATGACTCATATATTTCTTCTGGAGTTCTTCTTGAAATGCTTTTAACATGAAGAATATAACCTTTGTTCCTCAAAGAATCCCAAGCTTTTTCAATTCTTGTATCTTGAGATTCACTTTCAACATCACTCTTCAGTTCTGCTGACTTTCCAGCTTTTGGTTCCGAAAGCCTTTTTAACAAGTTTTGTTTATGTAAGAAGTCAATTGCGGATAGCACAGAAATCATTGCACCCAGCCCTTGACACAATCTATGCCAAATAATAGCAATCATTATTCATTCTCACTTTACAGGTATGTTGTAACAACACTGAAATATTACTGGTATATATAACTACATAATATATTGTATTAGCGCAACAGCACATGCTTTTGTGTTTACAAATTTGAGTAGGCTATACTGCAGGTGATGAAATTGAAAGGTAACAGTCCTACATATATGAATTAATGTAAGTATAGACTGCCATGGTTTGATCAAGTATGCATTTCTGTGAATACATTTATAGTAACTTTTTAGGTTTTAAAAACCTCTCAAAGACGCTGGAACATGCTATTAGACCGATCCAGTGAGTGCATCTCAGTATAAACTGAAAATATTTGTTGAGCTGCCTCAAGTACAGCAGATCGGATTTCCATTGGTGATTCTAGAAAACTGGTCCAGCATAGGAGAAGCACGCCGTTTCGGCCTGGACAGAGTTGAAATGTAGGATACGCGATAAAAGGGAGCGAACGACTGTAAGTGAAGAGGATGCACTGTTCAGTGTTTTTTAACTAGGTGGTCTTGCCCTTTTGGGAGTGTCGTAAGCTATCCCAGTGAAGGTCTCTCCCCAATGGCAGATCATGAAGTTTACCAGGGAGTGAGAGTGGCAAATAAGCAAGATTCTACTTAGTTTCGCCCGATGTTTTGGGGGACTTTTTCGGTCATCAGGACTTTTAAGCTTTTCAAGACCATTTTCAATTAGTCATTTAGTCATATGCAGCTTTTGACAATCTTTTGCGCTTTAGCATATTTTCGATAACCTTCTGAAGGTTTTCCGCCATGCTTTCAGAGATTCTATGAGACCTGACTGCCTGCAGTTCCAAGACTGAAGCTGACACAACAGTGAACATATATACCGTGGCATTGAATCAAGAGGAGCTAGTTGAAGAGTACGCCCAGCTTAGAATGAAAATCAATGATCTTTAGGTTCGACAGCGTAAAAGCGTACTTAATCATGACTTTTTGAATGTGTATATGGTGATTGACTTAAAGCACTTTATAAAGGACACAAAAATCTGCTCGCTGAAAGGCTACATACTGCCTGACAGTGCCTGCCCTCATTTTTAAAGTTTACTCATTAAACTCCCCAAAGAAGTCAACGGTTGAACACCGGCCTACAGTTTTACAGCATATCATTTTAAAATTTCTATTGAAATGTTAACTTTTAAATAACAATTTTTCTGTGCATGACAGGGGTTTTCAGTGCTTAAAAGCAATCCCGCCGGTATGAAAGTTTCAGTGAATAATGGGGTTGTTGCCACTTCACATAATAACTGTGCTGTATTTCACTCTAGTAGTCTAGAGGATAATTAATGGGATTGAACTTCGCTGGAGTGAGGGTTTGCCAAGATCGAAGAGTTAACATTTGTCATGCCTGAGAATTGACTTTTGCATGAATGAGGTCAAAATCCTGGCAAATCCAACCCTTTTGCAAATCCAAGGAGAAACTTCAATATAATCCCATCAACGAAAAGGAGCCAGAATAGAACTTCTTGCACATATTCTGATATGTGCAAGAATAGGATAGGTTGACCACAGCTTGGGCAGCAAAGTTGAGGATGGGACACAGCTTTGGTCCTTGTCCAGAACACCGAGGTTGCAGATGATGCACTGCAATTCCCTTTCTTGGAAAAGGAAATGCTGTCGTTGTTTCTTTCTTGTCCTTCCTATATTGCACCTGATATTTGCTATTGTATTGTATTTGATAACTTCTATAGCGCTTCTTACAGAACAAACTACTCAGAGGCGCTTCCAGCATGAAAACCCCTGGGAAATAAGAACGTCTTTAAACAACGAGCTGACTGACCTCTATCACCAACAGTGACCTCTGCGCGAAACGACAGCGGAAGTTCATTCCATAGAGATGGACCAACAACAGCAAAGTCCCTCTGCTGAGCAAGCGAGGACTTAACACGAGGAACAAATAGATCCAGACGATCTGAAGAAAGAAAGACGGGATGAGATGCTACAGTGTGGAGGCCGAATAAGATCACAATGATATTTTGGAGCCTGGCTGATGCGAGCTCTTATTACCAGAGACAATAGTTTAAACTGAATACGAGATAGGATAGGGAGTCAATGGAGTTGCTGAATGATGTAATCTGAGATATGAGAGAAACGAGGAAGACGTGACATTAACCGGGCCGCAGAATTTAGCACTGACTGAAGGGAAGACAGCCGATACTTAGGCAAACCATCTAGTACAGAGTTGCAGTAACCAATGCGACAGCATATCATTGCATGAATCATAGTAGTAAAGACAGACGAAGAAACAGAACGACGAACAATTCTTAAGCGCCTTAATTGGTAGTAACAAGACAGAGTCAAACTAGATACATGGTTTGCCAAGGTAACGTCACAGTCAAGTATAACGCCCATATTACCAAAACTAGACGAAAATGTAAAAGAGGGGAAAGCTTCGGATAAGCAAGAGTAGTCAAGGTGAGCAAGACGGTATTTAGGACCAAACCAGATCAACTGAGTCTTAGCAGGATTAAGGCGAAGACGATTGCAGGACATCCAATTTTGAATATCATGAGTCAGGGCATCAATTTACCAACAAGAGCAAGCTGCGCAGACGGAGGTCTCTGAACAAAAGCCTGGACATCATCCACGTACAAATGACCAACAGCCAAGTGTTTAGCAAAGACGGAAGGGATGTGAGCAGAATACAAAATGTATAAAAGAGGACCAAGGATCGAGCCTTGGGGAACACCAATATCAACGTTAACCCAGGACGTACGGGAGTCCTCGTGAATAACCATGTGTGTTCGACCGCTAAGATAAGAACGAAACCAGTAAAGAGGAGGACCATGGAGGCCAAAAGATAGCTCGAGACGGCGTAACAAAATATTATGATCAACCGTGTCAAAGGCAGCGGAGACATCATAGAGTGCAAGGAGGGTAATGTGAGACTGATCAATGGCTGAATAAATGTCAGAGAGGAGGAACAAAAGAACAGATTCAATGGAGTGATGACGCCTAAAACCATACTAACCAGGAGGCATAAGTCCTGAATCTTCCAAATTAGGGAAACAGCAGAAGGGAAACAAGTCACTCAAGAGTTTTGGAGAGAAAAGAGAGATTGGAAACAGGATGATAATTATGAAGGTCATTAGGATGAAGATTAGGTTTTTAAGAGATGGGAAAATGATGGCCCGCTTTTGTGATTCAGGAAGATGCCCCTCCAGAAGAGATCAATTAAACATGTACAATAGATATGGTGATAAAACATCTAAAATGTCAAAAATAACAAATGGATAAAGAGGATCAAATTCACATAACTTCGTATTAGATAATCGAATAATCGGGCATAGCTCAAGCTTCGAAATCGGACGAAAGGCATCGAAGACGGATCCAGTAACAGAGAACTGCGGAGGCGGAGACCTCGTAGTATCTGCACAATGGCCTTCTCGGTTAGGAAGGTAAGAAAGTCACGAGCGGAGAATGACGGCGTACCAGACGAACGAGAACAGCGGCCCTATAGACCCGAAATAGATAACCAAAGACGTTTTGGACCCTTTTCGTGACAAGTGACTTTCATTTCCCAGTAATCAGCTTCCGTCGGTATAGGGGATGGAGGGGTCTCAGCTGAGCGATCCATTCCGAGCGATGGACAGGGTCCCTTGCAGGACGGAAACGTCGCTCGAAACAACGCGTCCGCCTGCGAAGTCGACGACAGTCACCATCGAACCAGACAGCGAGAGGACGATGCCTGGATTTGACGAACCGCGGAGGAAGTATCTCATCCAAAAGATCAGTCATAGTAGTCGAGTATAAGTTGAATAGCTCATCAATGGACATCATGTGTACGGGGATTAGCAGAAAGAGGAGTGCTGCGGAGGCCCCTGCAAACTCCCGCCGATTCAATGATCTCCATCACCGGATATGACGTAACGTGTGAATAGGGAGCAGATGAAGATGAGGAAATCCGAATTCGATCAGTGCATGATCCGAAGCGACAGGTGGACGAACTCGGATGTCGTGAGACAGCAGTCATCGCGAGTCCAAGATGCCTCCCTGGAGTGTATATGTTCTTTAATATGTTGATACAGGCCAAATTGATTCATCGAATCAAGAAGACGCTCCGTGGAAGGAAGAGACGGTTTCTCAAGGTGAATATTGAAGTCACCGAGGATGACAAGTTGACTATTTCTAGTGGCAATGCTGTCAATTACAAAGGCAAACTCTTCAAAAAATGTACTGGTAAGAGCTGAAGAGCCAGGTCTGTAGACGGCTAAAACAGTGACAGAACCATGCATAGTGGCAATGCTAAGGCATAGAGCTTCAAAGGTTGTTAATTCTATGTCAAGCTGTATTAAAGAGGCACGCAGAGCCGAACAATAATAAACAATTCCAACACCACGGGTTGACTGTCCTCCAAGACCAAAGGCCTTTGGCCGGTCGAAGATGGATAAACCCGGCGGTGCAGCCCGAAGAATTGCAACATCATCTTAGCCAATATGCCAACTCTCGGTAAACACCAATAGATCCATATGAGACTCCTGTATAGTCTGTGAGACATAGGCGAATTTGTCCGAAAGTGAGCGCAAATTCCACGAAGCAAACCGTAGACCAGGTGATCCATTGTGAACACAGCTATGGCTTTGTAGTTTCTTGATATTAACAACAGGTTGCTTCAGTGGAGCAGAAATAGGAGTTTCGGAGTCCACAAGATTATCTTTGGACAAGGTGGAAAAGCGATTTACAGCCGGGCACCAGATGCGAATTTTGAATAGTCCCTTTCTTAGTGCAGGAGATGGTCGCAGGTCAGATGATCTTGTACTGATAAGTTGATCAGTCGTGTAACTGATACGTTCCATAGTGATCACTGATTCATTTAGACCGTTATATAGCAAATTACGACAATAGAGGAATAGCTATAATAAGCTAATAAAATATCTTTGAGTTGATAAAGGGCCTGACAAGACCCCCAATACGACCAGATAATTGACTTTGTTTGAGTAAAAAACCGTTAGAAGTCACGTGATCTGCACTGAAGACGCAAAATGGCGGTCGTAAAAGTAGAATTCGCAGACCAAAGTTATTCCAATCCAAAACAGACGAGAAAGGATTCTGCGGAAGAACTGTTTAAGACGAACGAGACGAACAATACGCACGGATCTAGACGAAAACAATGAAATAACGACGTCAAAAACTACAAAAAACAAGAAGACAACGGAGCTCTCAAACTGACGTGTTTACACGGCAAGCGCATCACGCTATATGTGCTGCATTTGCTCGACTCAGGTGGTGTATTCAATATTTGCACTCCGAAATAGAATTGGATGTACTCAATTAATTCAAACAAATTTAAGCCGGCTAATACAAAGTCGGTAATCCAGCGATTGCAGGTTCAGGCTGCTGTGCGGAATCCTTGTCACGACTCAGAGCAAAGTGTTCGTGCACACTTATATTTGACACCAAGCCGCAGAATTCAGAATTGGGACATGGGAAGTACATTTTTTAGCTCAGGTTAAAGTAAAAGCTCCTTATCTTTTCAATCTTTCTTCTCCCTTCATTCCTCTCTCGCTCAGGGCAATGTATGCAAGAGCATAGAGATCCAGTTACCTAAATTCTAATATTTAGATCTCGATGGCAGAGGGAAGCTTCTCCGGCAACCACGGTCATTGTGCCTCTTTGAAGCAGTACTTGAACACCAGTGGCAGAGTTCGACAAGCTATCATTTCATATGAACTGTCTAGGTTTATGGTCACACATCAAAGAATAAGCAAGATTATTTTAGATCATGAGATTAAATTAGATGTCCAGAAAGTAAGTGAGATTTGTAGGATGGAAAGTTGAATCTGATTTTCATGGTGAGGAAATTGTGTTACTTTTTTACATATCGTTATTAACTTATTAGTTCATTTTGGATAGTTGGACAAACATTTTAGATATACATTTTAAAAGGTGTCAGGTTGCTGGACTGCACTTCAGATCTTTCAGCCCCGGCACACTGGTGCCTTAATCTCGGGAGATGAGAAAGTAAATAGGAGTGTCGTCAGCAGATTATTAACAGATTTCAACTCGTGGCTTTGCAATAAAATAGCCCATTTAAAATGCAATCGACACCAACACTTCATACCCATTGTTGATTTTGACAGGATAGGGGTTAGTTAAGGAACTATTTTATTCTTATTTAACATTCTGATCAGTGAATGGGAAGAAATGTTCGATCTAAATACTAGTTCTACAACAACGAATATTTATTTTCCTGCACTTTCTCCTTAAAACATGACATACCAAATCCAGAGTGTGAAAGCCTCTTAAACCTCTTCCCTATACTTTCCTAGCCTAAAATAGCCTGCAAAAAATGTCTGGATAGGCCGCCGTATTACAGTGGGTTGTATTCATGTTGAGAGAAGTGGGAAGGCAGCGGATTAATTGCACCTGGGTAAGATTTCTTTAAGATATGCAACGACTTCAATTTTGATTGGCCAGTCCTGTGAGTGATAGACTCAAAGGTTGAGGTAACTGAAACTGGGTGGACGATAAGTGGGGTGGAGGAATAGCGAATTTGCAAATTCAGGTGGGAGACCCAACCTCTCATTCTATCAGGGTAAAGGAAGCCACTAAAATTTTTAAAAATTCCTCCTGTAACAACTCAGAAGTTTGGAATAGTGCGACTTCAATCCTGGAAAGACCAACTGTTGATCGTATTTTCATGCAGAGTAACCTGATATAATCAAGGCGAGAGTACCGGCAAATTTCTCTTTCACTTTATTTTTTTCGAACCTACATTTCGCGCTGAATAGACTGTTACATTCAAGGCGAGAGTATTGACAACTGTTATGCACTGCTTATGAACACATGAAGGCCGTTTTTGACTCAGTAGACTGCGCAGCTGTATGGGCGCTGCTTCTGTTTCGTAGGATTCCTGAGAAGTTGATGGATCTTATAAGACGACTCTACAGAAACACAGCAACTGTGGTACGTCTATATAATGAGTCTGAATTATCTAGACGTCTATGATATAAAATAAAATAAGTTTCACGTAGAAAGTGGAATACGACAAGGCTGCAGCTTACCGTAGATGGATCAAATCTGATTTTGCCACCGATGGATCAGATTATGAAACAGACTATTGTTGAAGAAATTGCAGATATTGCATCTAATATGTCTTAGCAGCTGGATCATGTCGACACTGTGGCTCTGCTCGTCGAAATGCTGGAGATCCTGGTTTTGCTTTCGAAGTAACCAGTAGAAACCCACATAATGACATAACACCGCAGTATGGGCCGATCAGCGAATTTTGTATTAACTCCATCGTTGCGAGTGTGGTCGATAACCAGAGCATAACCGCCCTAACAGCTCTTCCCCCCTTCTCGTTGTTGTCGTCTGGCAACCGGACACCCCACTGTCTTGACGCAGCGCTCGTGAATAAGCTGGTGCCCTGCGCTTAGTTTTCAAGCAGCGCTTTAGAAATTTCGAGTTTACAATTACGATTACCAATGACGAAATAAACTTCCACTTGCATATCAATAGGTATATTTATAGTTCCATAACTCCATTTGTATCAGTTAGTTATCAGAAACATTGTACATGCTGTAAAATTCCCTTAGTGGGTTTCCAATCGTTTCTTAAAGTTATGAACGCAACATTGGACGACGAAGTTTGCGGTAAAAAATTTACGGAAAATTAAGTTGCTAACTTCATACCCATGACTGCCTCAGGGCTAGTAGCTTAAGAGAGTGCACTTCTTCTTCTTTAGGTTCAGCCATTTAACATTTAAATGGTCACGTCCTCAGCCAATTCTATGTAGTCAAATCTTTTTTATCCATCAGCCAAGTTAAAATAAAGTATATCGTTCATTCTGATTGCAATTAATTAGTAACTTCCAACGTGCCGGTGTATAATGCACAAGACATCAACTGATGGTACAAGTCAAGTTGCAATCAGGTTAATATCCAGGTTAGTCCACTAAGACAGAGAGGCAGCCTACGGTGGAAAAGTAATTTGAAGAAGGTAAGTCTTTTACTTGGAACGATATGATACCAGCGACTGAGCGGAAAGAACAGACACCACGACTGCTCCAGCAACCGAAAAAGGACGCTCATCAAGTTCTAGTCCTAGGTATGATCAGAAAAGGCAATCAGATGACCTGGTTGAATAATGATATGTCCGAGGAATGAGGAGTGATTTCAAGTATTTTGGTTGACCAAAATTCTGTGTTTTATGAACTATAAGCCCCAATTTAGATCAAACCATATGTTGAACAGAAAACTTATGTAGATTTAAACACAGGAGTTATATGTTTATATTTTGACGTATGTATTAGTTATGGCCCTAGACAAGAAGTTCTGAACTCTGGAGTTCCTGTATGTTTGACTTCATGATACCAACAAGATTCAAGTTACAGTAGTCAAGATGACTGGAGACCAATGCATTTGCCAAAGATATCCTTGAAGACATTGGGATATAATGCCTAATTCTGTGTATATCACGAATAAACAAGTATGATGACTCACTTCACATAGTTTGCGAGAGACACAGTAAAATAAAAAAAAACAATGCCCAGATTACAAACAGCATCAGCAACTCAATAAGTGAGTCACCCAGCTTTAAGGATTTAAGCAATTCAAACTTCTTAAGTTGCTGTGGAGTGCCCAGTAGTAGAAATTCAGTTTTCGATTGGATAAGGAGGAGTTCGTCAGTGACCAATCAACGCTGTACCTTAAAGGCATCAGGCAACTGCTGCACAGATGAGTGCCAAACTATCAAACGAAATGTTGATCTGAGTATCATCAGCATAGAAACGATATCCCAGTGAATGATTATCAAGCAATGTACCTAGTGGTGTGGTGTATAATGTAAACAAGCGGACCAAGCACAGAAACCTGTTGACCACCACATGTCAACAAAGCAAGAGACGACTAATTACCATTTAAATATACTGGTTGCATGGGGCAAAGATAAGCAGCAAACCTATGTAGGGCATAATCAGACACACGAAACCAGTACTGGAGACAATGCAAAAGGAGAGAATGGTCCAAAGTATCAGAAGCAGCAGGCAAATCAAGAAGAACAAGTTCTCTCACCCTGCCTTTTTATGGAGCACATGATGTCAGCAAGAAAGGCAGATTCCGTTGAACGAAACTTAAGGTATGCAGACTGAAAAAGGGACATTAGAGAGTTTGGCAGGTAGGTGAGTTTCCTCATGATTCGTAGCTATCTGTTATCATGCTGCCAATTGATTTGTTCTGATTTTTTGTTGTCGATTTTTCATATACTAGAATAATGGTCAGAATGTCTAATATATATTGTATTTTGAATCAATGAAATGTATATAGTTTAAGGGTATCAACAAGCTGTCTGTTTGCATGCTTTATCATGGCACTAAACTGTACAAAACACGGGTTATTAAGTGTGCAGTCATTAACCGAGACAAATTCACAAAACTGACATAATGTAAAGTAAAAGCTTACGCAGACACTGGTGCAGTGAAGACTGTTGTGGGCTGTGTGGCTGTCACTTAAATTCGATATAAAACAAATGTCTGAACTATCCGGATTCGTAATTAGGCAAAAACAAATCAAACAGCTTTAACAATACATTTATCAGACTTGCTGAGTAATCAAAATGAAATGATATCTTACTCATTTTACCCATTTAATAGAATAACAGCTTAAGCAGTATATACAGAATTTCAAAGATTATTCAGAGTGAAATGACCGTGTCATGCTACTGTCATCATCATCATCATCACCACCATCGCCACTACCACCACCACCATCATCATCGGTTCCCAACACCAGCCATTTGACAATGATGGATGCAAATAAATAATCTCCGTTTCCTCTGTCATATGTCAAGTCTAGTACTCCTCTCATGTTAAGTCCAAGTCTTTGGGGTCGTCCATAAATGACGTCCGCAGAGAGGATTCAGGGTTCACACAAATGCGGACAAGGGAACGGAGGGTTCCAAAGTAGGTCATTATGCGGACGACCTTTATGGACGCCCCCCTAAATCCTCGTTTATACTGTCCATCCAGCGCAGTTGTGGTCTTCCTTTTTTTGTCTTTCTTTCGAATCTTGCATCCGATCAACTGGCATTCTTTCCATATGAACAAACCATTGCAGTCTTCCCTAAACAACTTTGTCCAGCAGAATTGTTTGGATATCTACGAACTGTGCTCGATTATTTGAAACAACTTCATGCCTATATAGTCGGCTAATACAAAATCCATAACAATGAGAGATCACATTACAAAATATGTATTAATAATGTAATTTGTTACCATTCAATGATGAAAAATTCAAGTGCTTCAGCATCAGTAACACTGTAACCAGGATGTTTTTGGTGTTCCACGGTTTTCTTAATCGGGAAACCCAGCGCAACAAACCGTTATACCCAAATATAAACTCCATGATATAACCATAGCCTCTATAATTGCAGGCTCTGGATATACCCATCACAGATATAATAACATTGTTGTTATGTCTCTGACACCCATAATGGATCGTTTCAACAATTGCTCCAAGCACGCTAGAAATATATTGAGCTTCGACATGGAACAAGAGCGAAGAGAGCTTGCATTAATTTTGATGTCTATGAGACAGAAAAAGTAAGGTCGTGGAACGCAAAGGGTTTGTCCACATTTTAGATGATGAAACAAGTTCGTTAAACGCCTTTATAGGATCTGCCAAAGGGCTGCTGGAAAATGCGGTGCTTGTTCGCAAGGTGTCCTGTTCATTCCTAAAAGAAAAAGTTTGAGCACTCCGTAAACAGAACTCGTCTCCTTGGCTCAGCATATATAAATGTATATTGTAAATGTAAATTGATATAGCGCCACTTCAGAATTGGTCCATCAGAGGCGCTCCCGACCCGATGCCCCAGAACTAGTGGAGAATAATACGGTCTTCACGTGCTTGCGGAAGAGAGAGATAGGAGTTCCCCCCGAAGATCAGCAGGCATGTTGCTCCATGAGGTGGGGACAACGACAGCGAAACTACAACGCTGCGCAGTAGCAGTTCGCGCCCAAGGGATGACTAGGTCTCTCTCGACCGCTGACTGCAATAAGCTGGAAAGTGGAGGAGGATCCAAGACCTGCAAAATTCATTTTTCCTAAGTCAATTCTGGAGCCAATAAATGCATGGACTAGAGTAATGGAAGCGTGGGTCGACAGAGAACGTCGAATAGTGCTTAATTGGCGCAGGTAGTAAAAGCAGTTTCGACATACGTTATTTATGTGCTCCAGCAAAGTGAGTTCCCGATCCAGGGTTACACTCAGCTTGCGTACTGTGGTAGAGAAAGAGACATGAAGAAAGAGCATTTGTCATGTCAGTCTTTGATGTTGAATGGAACTGCCATGCGCGCTCGCACACACACAAAGGCCTATGCTCGCGCTACCTGCTGTTAACCAACTCTGCTCTTCTTGCGATTTCTTCACGGCCCGTTCATTCAAAACCGAAAACTCTGCTTTTCATAGGATCCTCTCCTGATCCCTCTTCGACTTCTTTCTGGCCAATTCCAAACACCACCCACTGTAGCCGCCTGTTTCTCTACGCCTCCCTGACCTTTGGATCTGGACTTGAAGTTGAACGTGACCATAGCTTGTTTTGATGCACACAAGCGCGCGTACACATATATATCTATGCATATCTCACCGAGTTTTCAGTAAAGAGGTCGCCCACAAAGGACGTCCGCAAAATGGCCTACTTTGGACTCCTCCCTCCCCTTGTCCGCATTTGGAATCACCATGAATTTCTCGCATTGAGGCAGTCCGCGCTACAAAGCCAGCGATTACAGAAGCCCGGCTAGCCAGGGATAGAGTAAGGCGTGGAAGCAACTTAGGCTGCTCCCAGCTAAGTCCACAAACGATCCAGCATTGTACAGACTCTGCTGCTGAAGTCGATGTTTCAAGCATAGGCTGTGCTGAGGTAACTAGTAGGCACCAAACCTTTTAGATGCGGAAGTCAGCATTGGACTCAACCCTGCCTTGTCCGCATTTGTATGACCTCTCCCCTGCTCTTTGCGAACGTCCTCAATGCACAACCCAAAAATAGTCCAACAAAATAAAATATGGTCCTTGAGATATAGCAATAGAGATATTCTGAATTTGTCTAGTTCCAGAGTTTTAAGCAAGTAAACAGAAACGGACAGGAGGCACAGCAAGTTCTGCCTCTCATCACAATAATGAATACAACGACGACACTGCATCAGTTGCACAAATAAGAAAAGGGAACAATGGAAATTAAGCAAATGTGTTTGAAGGGTGTTTGATATGGTTCGATGTGATTGACAGAGTTCGGGTTCGCTGTGTCTGGAACGAACGAGGGTTTAAATTAGCAGGTCTGCCGGATGTGCATAGGCTTAACAAAACATTAGGGTTTTTTGATCGCTGTTTGTACAGATGGTAGGCCTACACCGTGTCGGTTTATGTTAATGTAGACCGAGATTCTCCTCAGACCGTGGCTATCCGACTGTGCTGGAGCGTGGAAATGGGTCCAGAAGGCCCTTCGCAACCGGCCCCACCAGCTGAAAGATAATCATGCTCCACGGTAGACGGCGAGATGTCCTGCCCAACAGCGGATGACTTCTCAGCCGCTGGGTCTGCTTCGGAAGACGTTGCCTTTGCCACTTCATCCAGCCGCTTGACGCTCAGACCGGGTACAATTATCAGCATGTTGCGGACGTCGTCCGATTCGGAGTAGCGGCTGAGGTACTGCGTGACGTGGCCGACGGCAGCCGTCATGGCGCAGAGGAAGGAGGACTCGGCTGCATAGAAGGCCCAGCCGTAGCCGTAGGTCAGGACTTGCGTCTTCGGTGCGTTCTCCGGCTTCTTCCATTGAGACACTTCGTCGTTAACCGCTGATATGTAGAAAATCTGACCCATCGCCAAAGTCAGAGCTACGCATAAGCAGTACAAATTTAATATTATAGGCCTGATGATAGGCCTACACCCTTCGATATCGGCCTATACAGCTCCATATATGTGTGAAATATACAGCGTTGTTCAAAGTACCGGACCAACGAAGAGAGCGGGTTGAACAGAGTGGTTGAATTGTAAATAACTGACGAAGATTGGAGGGTTGGGAGGATTGAAGTATATTGTAGGTCACAGTACCTTGTACTCTATTTGTTCAGGTATTTTAGTAATGGATCAGAGAGGGTCGCTTCGCCCATGCCAAGAACTCCTAAACTCAGATTGGAAGGACCTTGGGGGCTTGGCCCTTCTGGATCCACCAAGGAGTGGCAAAGAAGTTCCAAATGCTTCATAACCCATCCTCTACTGATGCACCTACATGACCTATCAATGTCATTCCAAAACGGCAAAAGGACAGCTCTATAGTCGAGGCGAGTCATACGTGGATTCTAAGCATTAGGAAGTAACAGAGAGGAGCTAATCATCATCATCAGCAGCAGCAACAACAACAACAACAGCAACAGTAGCAGCAGGATCTTCATTGCCATCGTTGTATTCGCCATTCGTGAAATTGTTGATCGTCGTAGTTGTTGACGACGTTGTTGTGATCATCATGAGTTCATCACGTCGATCACCGTTGCTATCATCGCCGTCATCATCATCATTTCATCACCTCACCATCATCGTCATCGTCATCATAATCATCATCATCATCATCATCATCATCATCATCATCAACAACAACAACATTTCTTTACCTGACCATCATTATAAACATCGTCGTCGTTGTCGTCGTCATCATCATCATCCTCACACTCATAACAATTTTTTTTGTGCACTGTGTAAAAATACTCGATTGTATACGTTGCATGTAATCCTATATGAAATCATGCACAGCATCGCCGCTGCCGAGATCATCGTCATCGTTATCACAGTCATCGTCCTGCTTAATAAGCACAGTGTCATCACCTGAGACAATGAACAATACTCCTCCCGCTAGGGTTTTGACGTCATGTTTTAAGTATCCCACAATGGTAAGCATTTCCGCCGCCGCCATCAGCACCAGACTGAGCAATACGACAGGTGTCGCCTTCCGAATGCCTCCTGCCATTTACATACATACGCATACATACATGCATACATACACACATAATATATATATACCCATGCATACATACATACACACATACATACATGCATAAAGCCATACATACACACATACATACGTGCATACATAGATGCACACATGCATGCATACATATATTCATACATATATACATGAATACGTAGTGCCCATATTCATACATACTCACAAAAATAAATACATACAATTAAATTATATGCATACATATACACGTAAATACAAAAATGCATACGTACGTATGTACATAAATAAGTACATATATAAATATACACATAAATACATACATAAATACATACATACATACATACCTACACAGTCTATATGTTTCCTACAGTAAAGTGCCATTGCATTTTATGCCGATGTCTACATCATGATTTGTTCTGCTTGTGTTAGAATTGTGTAACATGTTATGTACAATTTAGGCAACAGGTGGCGCTAAGAAAGACTAGTAGTTCTTAAAATATAACCAATTTCTTGATCCTCTGTCTTGGATTTCATATTTCATCAGTAAATTCCAACAATTAGGTTATTGTATAATAATACAGGCCGTGAAACACTGATACGTTTCAGATGGTAAATGTTTTCTATTACAGGAGACATTGCCCTGCGAAGACATGCGCACACTGTCAGTTTAACTGACGCTGTTTCGTGTTTTGTTCATTAGAAATTTCTTCACCTGACCATCGTGACCATTGCTGAAATTTATACTGTCCTTTGTTTACTATTACGATTTCGTAATCGTAACCTCGAGAATTTCTAAATTGCTAATTTAAGCGAAGCGCAGGGCACCAGCTTATTCACGAACGCTGCGTCATGTCGGAGGGGATGTCCAAACATGCCATGGGAAGAACGAAGTCTGGTTGCCAGACGACCAGAGAAAGAAGGGGACAGAGGGTTGTGCTTAGGTTGAGAGAAAGGGGAAAGCGGCGGATTAGATGGATCAGGGTGGGATTTTTTAAAAGGTGAGATCTCACTTTTGAATGGAATACCAGAATAATAATAAATGACTTCAGTTTTGAATGGAATACCTGAGTAATAATAATAGAGGTGCTTGATACAGATGACGGTAGGTGAAAGACAGAAGGAATAGAGAAACGGAGAATTTGCGAAATTCAAGAGGGAGGTCGTTCCATAGTGCAGATGCTAAGTGGTGATATATATGGATCGGTTACTCACGCAGTATCGAGATGCTGGTATCTCCGTCTTCAATTTTCTCGAATCCTTCGAAATAGGCGAGGCTAGTACACGAAGGAGGCAGAGTCTCCCCAGGTTCTGCACTTTTCTCGTCCGCATCTGCAAACGTATATTATGTGTACATTTATAGAGGTCTCCCGCCCTCTATCTGTCCCTTCCTCCCTCTCTTTACTACCATCCCTCCCTCCCTACCTACCGCTCTCCCTTCCTCCATACCTACCCCGTTTCCTCGCTCCCTTTCTCCCTCTCTCCCTTTCTTCCCCTATCTCTATCTCTCTCTGTCTCCCTCTCTTTCTCTCCGTTTCTCCATCCCTCCCTCTCTTTCTCCCTTCTTTCGTTCTTTACTCCCTTCCACGTATTCTCTCCTCCCTTCTCCCTCTCTTCCTCTTTCTGCCCAGTTCGGTTCCTACTAAAAGCTACGTGTTGATTTCTGACTGGTCTTCGTCTTTCCCATTTATGATATGCATCCCAAATTGGTGATGCCTGGATGATCTCAGCTTCTCCTCCTCCTATCCCACGGATCGTGCATGTGGAATTCCATTCACCCTCTCCGAAGGCACCCCTCTAACCGATAACCAGTTGGACCAATTTTCCAAATTTGTTGGAGTTCCCCTCTGCGTAGCTCTGCTCCCTCGATTGTTCGTTCATCATATGTCACACTAATATTAAACTGATCTAAACATGCCTAGTAATAGGTGTGCCATAACTCTATCTATTCCATAACTGAAACCTTAATATTATTGCTGTCTCTCTTTCGAGTCTGACTGTACCTCTTCCTCCTTTTTCTCACTCATCTATCAGCTTCCATATTTCCTCAAAAGTAAAACAAACAGCTTGCTTACTTTTATACTTGTTTACTCATTCAGATTTGAACTGTAATGATGATGATGATGACGATTATGGTGATGATGATGATGATGATGACAACGATGATGATTATGATTATTAACGACGACAATGATAATGAATCTGATGCTTTTGATTGTGATGATGATGATTTTACAAACCCTAAGATGATTGAACTTTAAAGTAAAAAATTAATGATAATAATAACTACAGTAATATTTAGCAATGGTTAGGAACGATGGGTTATATAGTAACGGAGCACGGACAGTCAGTTGCTTTCATCCGAAAATACAGCTGTCACTGAAAGCTACATATTAGGCCCGTAGGCTACAACAGTGACCCGGTTATAAACGTCTGCGTTATATTGCATCGAGCTAAATAGTCCATATGCACGAATTTATCATCAATCCCGTGTGGACTTAATGCCTCAGTGGATTTGTCTGGCGTTGCATAATTCATCGTTTCATAACGAATGTCCAGCAGTGCGATTTGCATGTTCTGTTTATGTCTGAGAAAGTAGAGACACAGCGAAGACAGAAGCAAATACAAAAGGACAAAGACAGACAGACAGACAGAAAGACAAACAGAAACAGACAGATGCAAGAGTGCGTAAGTCTGTGCCTGGGAGTGTGTAATTGCTTATTACAACCCTGTTTGAGGGAAGCATACGTGTGATAAAATTGCTGAGCTTGCTTTAGTTGTTGCTTCAGGCAGACTATGCATAATAGAAGACAGAAATCCAATCTGCGCCATATGTCTTATTAGACACCGACAAGAGTTGTCGCATGATTAGGCCCAATATCTGCCAAATCAGTCATCCAGGTACAGCCGAAGATTATAAAGATATAGATGGACGTTCGAACAGCTGGAAGGGTCGAAGGATGAGTTAATGGGTGATGGATAGACGGACCGCAGGATGTGTAGATGGACGAATGGATATGCATGGATGAATCGCCACTTTGGCTACGAATGATTAGGTTACGGATATCAGACTGGGTTTAATATAAACTATGTCGGTTTTTATGTCACCGTAACCTGACTTCAGGTTTTCCTGACCCACTAGGTTTCGAACGAGTTTCTCCAAATGCTTACAATCTGTGACTACGGATTCTCTTGAAACTACAATCGATTGGTGTATTCTGATGTCTTTTGCATTATGATAATGGCGCTATAGAAGTCATTAGATTAGATTAGACATTTTTCAGCTGATGGAATGTTCACTCCCGAAAGAGACTTGTGTTTTCTACATTAGATCTATTGCAAGATGTAAAGTGACGAAACACACCTGAAGTTGACTTCATACACTCATAAATGCATTAACGAATGTTGCCCACGAAGGGCAGGATGAAATGCTAGATTGTATTACCAGTGGCCGTCTACCACTCTAGTTAACTATTGGCGTTCATGGGCGACAATGGGTTGGAAGCATTAGCTCTCTAATTACATAACGGCGGCAGCTGTCTACTAGATCTCCGACGTGGATGTGCTAATGGGTCCATCATCAATAGTAATGAGTCTTGACCCTTACCTCCTGGGTCGATTACGACACACATTCTCCACAGCCCCGAATTCATGCTGATGATTGTCATCGGAGACCCGACACCTGTTCCCACTACTCCTCCTCCTACGTCACTAGTGCCGTCACCTGGCGTTAGGCCCTCACCCGGTGGCGCCATCGACGCTGCTAAGATGTCGTATAGTTCGTTCGTGTAGAGCCAGTAGTCGGCGCCTATGGCGATCGACAGGACAACGGTTGCCATGAGACCGAAACCGAGGAGAGACAGTGAGAGGGCGACCTCGAGACCAAACCGTGTCATCGCGATCTAAAAACCAAACATTGTTGTAAATAAGCTGGAAATATGATTTCCGGTAATAATAATAATAATAACTGATAACAATAACACAAGGCCCTAATTCTCTGTGTATTTAAAAAAAAACTTTACTTACATGGTGACTTTAATACAGTATCAGTGAAGCATCAACAGAGATCTGCCTCCATCAAAGGCCTACACTCAACTGCATCGCAAAAGAGCACGGCCACTTTCAAACACACACACCACACGAACCACGAGCTGACCCGCTTCAACACTGCCACGCCGACCCACACAACCTCATACTGCATCAAAATAAAACCTCACTATGTCGGCTCCACCCCTCTATGTGCTCTACACAAACGGATTCATAAAATCAGCTCACAATTATGTTCTTTCAACAGAGCACTAGCTAGGCTACTAGCAGTCTTACCGTTGGCGTCCTCATAACTTAAATTTTGGGGCATGTTTTCTTGCCTGCTATCGATCTACCCCATTGATGGTGGCATGATGCATCAAAAGCTTAGAACATGAAGGAGAACATAACCACTAGTGTCGTCTCAACCTAGACTTTGGGAAAATGTCCCTTTAATTCCATCGCTTCTGATATTTGGGCAGCCAACTAAATGAGACACGTCTATGCCAATGTGTATGTGTTCCTGTGTAGAAATGTCGGAATTGGAAATAATGAACTTTGAACTTTGGGTCCATTGAGACCTGGACAGGACGGCATGGCTGGCCATCGTTAACAAGGCTACGATCAGCAATGTTTGCCACTAGAGAGTGACCAACAGATGGGCGAATAAACAGATGAAGCGAACTGATTGCCGAATGCATGAAAATGCAGATATAGGCTTATGGATGGAGTATAATCTTTGTCGTCTTCAACGGTTAACCCAAACATTTCAAATATGCTCATCTATCTCATAGGTATTGGCAATATCTGGTTCAAACAGCAATTATTATTAATTACGTTTCTTCTTCTTCTTCTTCTTCTTATTATTAATATCATCATCATCATTATATATTACGTTTATTATTTTTATTATTATTTATTACGTTTATTATTATTATTAATTAATGTCGCTTTTTGCACAACAACTTCAACTCTCAAATTCAACAGTGAAGCCTCTTGCACCATATCCTTGCAGTTTGGCGCCAATAGCAACCCATCAGCATATAATGAATGAAATGCAATGTAAAATAATGCAATACTATACGGCGAGGTGCAATGCAATGAAATGCATTGCTATACAATGCAGTGTTGCAGTCCTAGACTGTCGTAGACTATAGTCTATTACTGTCTAGGACTATTGTGTCCTACGCTCGATGTGGTCTTATTTCAGTGGTCTTATTTTAAGGATGAAACGAACGACTCCACTATCGACACACTATTACAATATAAAAGCCTGACAGCTAGTGCTGGAAAATTATGGAAATGGTCAGTATGCGTAGAAGTAACAGTATTTTATCGCACACATAGGCCTACTCTAAAAGCTAATTATATTTGCGAATTAGATCACCACAGCCCCCTCCAGGTGTCGTGTGACTGACTGACTGCATGGGTTAAACCTGAAAGAGTAGCCAACCCAAAGGTTTTTTAGTTTAAAAGTGATGTGAGAAACGCATTTCGAGCAGCGTCCGGGGTTCAAAACTCATCTGAAATTTGTTGTGAAATCATCTAACTCGGATGCAAAACTGTCTTTTCATTCGATTGCTGCAGGACTGTGGATGCTTCAGTCGAAAAAGGCTGTGCATGTGAGAACAACTGGTGACAAATGTTCACTATAGCGTAATTGTAACTGTAATTTAAGATTTATACAGCGCCTCTTAGAGAATAAGCTCAACAGAGGGCCTCAGCGTACTTGATGACGTTATGTTACCGCTCCTCCTCTGATGCCGTAAATTATGACTGACTGATTCTTAATCACCCGGCAGATACTAATGCTGCAAAGGCAAAGATTAATGCAGACGTCCGAGTATTTGCATCGTGGAGTAAAATAGAAACGAAGGAAATCATTTGATTAGGATGGGATTTGTTTTCGTGCAGTTGTTGGTTTCTGTAACAGGCAGATAGTGGCTGCTGAGTGTTGATGTATATCTTGTAAATATATTGCTTATACTGCCGCATAAAATATTAACGGATATATAATATATATAATATTAATATATATATAATATAGGCGTGTACATGTGGAAACGTATGACTGTAAGTTAGGCCTGAGTTGTGCCATTCACGAATGAGCGGTACACATGGCGCGTTGACCCTCTTCGGCGACACCTTGGCTGTAGCTGTGACTTGGTATCATGTCGGTATATAGTTTGGAACTTAACAGCTGGGTGTCGCGGTCGAAGGTGTATCTGATGCCTTTCGTAATTTCAACTGTTTTACGCTTAAATCCTTTGCAGGAGATCGTCTGCTGGATGATGTCAGAATTTTCAAATTCTTCACTGTCATGCTCGGCCTTGCAGTTACAACGGTTGCACCGATCGTTTGGTAAACTATGACTGCCTTCCAAATTCGCTTTGTCACAGTTAAAATTGGCCTTGTTGAACAACGGATTTCAATGGGCGTGCTTAGTCAATACACAGCAAACCCCTACTAAAACCTACTTAATATTCATAAATTAGCTATATAAACTAGCCTTCTCCATTTAACTATTTACTTATAACATTGCTGGCCGGCTTAATATTATACTAAATCTTGTCAATTAATTATGTAAAAAATTACAATGCAAATACGGAGTAAAAGGACCGCGCACTACATATAGCATGTTGGTACTTTTCATATTCTCCGTGACCTATTTGTCCTTTTTCTTTAGCCATGTAGGCTTTCTTAGCCTACTAGCCATTCTCCATAGCCTGGATGCCTTTCGCTTTCAAACATCACATCACTGTAAAGTCCATATGCCTCTCAGCCAGCCGCTTCATAAAGTGCTTTGTCAATGAAACTCTAAAGCGCAGCAGCGCCACCTGTGCAAATCCAGCATGTGTTTTGCTGGACAGACCCACTTCACGGAAATCGTTGGTCGCCTGGAAGCATTAACTAACAATTTGCACAGTTAACAACAGCCGTAACCTATCACCTCCGGACCATTTCTACTTTGTCGATTTTCCAGTTATCTGAGTTCTGGTTGCTTGTTCACTGATGAACATGTTTTTGTGCTTAATGAACGGTCCAACATGCACCGAAGGCTGAGCAGGGCTTGGTCTAGTCATGGCGTGACCCTTTATCTCGGAACTTGACCTAGTCATTTCAGGTTTAGCACCATCACCTAAACCAGAGTCACATATCATACCACTGAGGAATCACATTTTCATGAAGTATAAATTTGTCTAGAGTTGGCTTCATCAGCAGCAGTCGATGATTTTTGTAACCCAAAATCCAAAATGAATGATAAATAGGAAATGCCCGCTTTGATAGAAGTTTTTCCCCGTTCAACGGAAAAACACAGACCACAAGTGGCCAAAGCTTGTTCAAACGTCTGCCATCCATCTTTTTCCCTGATAAGGCCTGTGTTACTGATATAGGTAAAAGTTATTGAAGAATTCTTTCAATCAGCAAACGACTGCAATCGTCCTATATAGTCCATTGTAATGCTAAACCTTTGACCATTCTGTAGAACCGGTTTCTTTTGCATGGAGTTTATAGTCGCGCTAGATTAATCCTTGTAAAGTTGGTATAGTAGGAGTGTGCGTTGTACGTGAAGTTGTAGATGTAGCAACTGGTTTGGAGGCTCCGCATAGGGATATGCTGGCCGTAGCAATTTACCAACTGTGGAAGTTCTTGCAAAGTAGAAAGGACCTGCAAATGAGACAAGTAGGAAGATTTCGCAGCCGAGACAAGTTTACGGACACTACGACTCTGGCGCTAGAGTTTGAGAAAATGAGTCCAACTGGCCGGAAAGTGGGTCTTGTCTTGTGGAATATATGCTCGACGTTCCAACCTTCAAAGCTAACATCCTTGCTTAACGATGTGCTTGTGCTCAGCACAGATATCTACCGAACTTGCTGTCCAACTAAATCCAACTTTACCTGAAATTCTGGATAAGGTCATTTCGGCTAAGTCTAAAAGGGTTGCAGCACGCCCTTCCCAACCATGGTACAAAGCACACATTACCGCTGCGAAAAGGCTGCATAGCCGACTTGAGAGGTGTTGACGATGCTCCCATTTACCTCCTCATTTGCACAGTTTGCAACAACCGTCAGCTGTCACCTTCGGACCGCTGATTAACTTGTTTTTGTGCTTAATGAACTTTAAGATCATTTAGGCTAACATATTTATTGTCATTTTACAGGCCTATATTTTGATTATACATGTTTTATATTTTCATTTCTTATCTTTTAAATATATTTACTATACTTTTATTAAAGAATAGTTTGCAATGTATTCTAATGTGCTGTGCAAGTATAAACTAAATATAAACTCGTCTGATGGCTGAATGACCTAGGACTATCTACTTTACTGCAGGACAAAGCGCAAGCGGAAGACGGTAACAACGGAAGTAACCAAGAGGCTTTTACCAAACCTGTGTCAGTCCGGTCGACCGGAACGCATATTATCAGAGTTGGATATAAAAGGGCGCGAATTTGGCAGTACAGAGATCGTCAGACCAAGTCGGATGATCGCACACTTAACGGTGACTCAACAGAAATATAACGACTTGGAGACCAGCCGTTAGAAATCGGCCACGTCGTCGAGCACATGCATACGCGACTCAAAGGTTTTATATAGATGTTAGAGTTAAGCGTTCGCTTAATTAATAAAAGTTGAAAATGTACAGACCTTTGTTGACTTAGCCTCCTGATAGACTACGGGACCCTTGTACACGCGAACTGAACCCCAACTCTGAAGGGGTAGAGGTCATGAGGTCGGCCTCAGCTCCGCTTGGATTGTCGCGTGTCCATTAACATCAAAGGACCCACCAATGTGACTTAAAATGGGTTCATGGGCATTAATTTGCTTCGTGGGCTGATTGGAACCGAACACCATGTGCAGAGGTTGCAAAACTACCTAAAGGATGTCGGGACATAAGATGCATGCTACTTGTCGGAAACTCGAACCAAATGACGGTTGTGTTTTAAAATCTGGGGCATTCCAAGTCTTCTACCAACGAGGGTGCCAGCATGTAATAGTTCTTGAAAAGATAATTTATTAATGTGTTAGCTTATAATCTTAGAGGTATTAAGCTATTTACTCTTGTTGCAGCCTTCTAGCGGGCCCTTATAAATAACCTTAACGCATACATAGTTACTGTACATTAACACTGGTTGACTCCGAAGAACCTGCATCTTCTTAATGACATCCACCCGGGATTCCTCTGTGTATGACGAATCTGCCATTTCTAACAAATTTAGCTCGGGCATTTATGTTGCTGTACCTTTTTGCGGCGTGGCCTTCCTGTGGCGAAAAATCCATTAATGGAAGCGTCCGGATTACTGGCAGCGATGCTGAAAGTCGCGTTCTTGGAATGTCTTCAAATGGATAAGGTTCATAGTATTGAATTGTTTGCTACCTATGCCCTATCTCTTGAGTCTATTGATGAATACGCTAATGATTTATGTTGATCTTTGACTACATTGGAAGTAGTGTCAATCATGGTGATGATTTCGTCATTATTGGTGACGAATTTTTTATCATATCTGCTCAATGTTTGTCGTAGTAATTTCAACAGTTATGGCATGATCATACTATTGTCTGAGCGATAAACAAAATGGCATGATAGAGAAGGACGCGCCTAAAATGGTTTATCGCTGAATCGGGCAAAGTGATCCATAGTTCCTCAAGGTTCTATAGAAAATGACTTCAGGTTAGCATGACTTATGCCTAAAAGAAGGAATTAGTGTTAGAAGGATTTTAACAGAAGCTCTAAAATATCATGGGACACGGCGCGACATAAGATTCGTTCGTTGCAGGCTTAATGGCCGATGAGAGTTAAAAGAGCGCATCCTCAGCCTTCCATACTTTCATTCTTTCATTATGACGCGGGAGCTTTACATGTACTTTACTTACTTATTTTCTAAAATAGCAGACTTACAATATGCATGACGTCATCTATTGCATGGGGATTTTTCCAAAGTCTTGGTGGTAAGGTCTAAAATGGTACACTTCCAATATAGACCTTCACGACGTCATCCGTCGCTATAAGAACGATTGTGTTAACAATAAGCTCTGAGAACAGTAAACACTAAAGCAGCATTTCTATACTGTTATATTGTCTGTTTTCAAACACGGCCTTAAAACTCTCAAACAGAAGATAACCAGTTTGCTAAAACGTTATGGCGAAATTATGACCATTCGTGGGCGTTATTCGGAAAGAAATTGCCTGCACGTATCCTGTTATCGGCCACAATATACTGTCTGTTTATGTGAGCCATCATAGCCTACTGTTTAGACTTGACCTATATAAACGATTCAACAAATGAAAGCATACAAGCAGCAGTAGAAATTCACCCACAGGTTTTAATTAGATCTCAAATCGGAGTTTCAATAACTGTAGTTTCCACAAAATTCTATTCTTTCTGTAGTTTACAATAAACAACTTTCCTGTCCTAAAAATTTTAAGGTTCAACTTGGGTGCAGTGTAGAGATTTTGCAAGCACATTCCCACGGTTTTTACACATCTGCAATAAACCCAATTGGGCTGGGTAAACGGGTGTATATGTAATCGGGTGGGGGGTGGAGGTTCCTGTAAGTCCTGTAAAGTTTCCCCATTAACATATACAACGCCACATCGGGGCTGCCCTCTGCACATTGTAATTATGGTATCTAATTTGAAGTAAACAATTTTCGCTAGCCCTCTCCACAGCGATAGAAGGCATGTTACTCCAAAATCTCTATGTTTGTTTCCTCCTTTCTTCTTTTCTTCCACATTCTGTCTTATTAGGCAGAACCTTTTAGGTGAATAGTCTATATATACTTTATTACCGTACAGTGCAGAAACTAAATTCAAACTTGCTTCTGAGCCCATTTTGTCTTAGCCCCTATTCTTAATTTCGATTCTCATTTCAAGCCTTAAAGTCTGAGTCCTCGTCGAATCATGATCAACTAGTCCTATTTCGAGTTCAGGTTCTTTAATGCCAAAGTTCGAAGTCCTTCCTCAATTACAAGTCCAGTCTTTTTTCCAAGGATGTACCGAAAGCAGCAGCGCGACCGAGAGAGAGAGAATGCCCGCTACAGACGAAGCCATCTACCGTGCTTACGCTGTATTATACCCGCCGGCTTTTGTAGATGTTAGGATAAGTGTTGTAAATTTAGTAAAGTACCGAAACGTGAAGACTCTTGTCGATTAGTTTCCTGACATACCGCGCGAACCGTATACTCAGCGGACTGGCGTTCATCCCTGCGTTCGTAACTGCCCTTCTCTTGTATACTTTAGTGGAGCCAGCGCCCCCGACGGGAAGAAAGGTTACAATATCATAAATATAAATATCCATGATGTCTATGCGCACATATCTGGCATGTGAATGATGTCATTCGTGTGGAACCTGTGTTAATAACGTCACTGTGAAAATATAAGTTTACAGTTTTAAAAACTTTGATTTAGTGAGATTTTGTTATGGCTTCTGCTCCCAGTTCCAGTAGTAGTAGTGTCAACAGCGTTCCACACAGTTTTCCCACCGACACCATGTTCGCAAACATCAGAATGGCGGTTGGTACAGATTACGTAAGAGAGACGGTATCGAAGACTTAAGTGTGGAAGTACTTCGCTGCCATTGTTGATGTTTCACCGGTAAAACATATTTGTGTCTGGTTAACGATGCTGTAATAATGAAATATGAAAGTCGCACTGGCGCTTCACATCTAAATCGACAAGCTTCAATTTGCACACCAAACGATAATGCCAATACCACCCTGTACTGAAAGAAAGATTGTTTGTGAGTTCTGCGGCGCTAAATGGTCGCCGGCGAACACAAATCTCCTTTCAGTATTTGGTGGCTATTGATGTGGCTTAATCTTCGGGGGACTTTAGGCCTTTAGCAGCCCGCTGGTTTGTGAGTGGATTTCTTTCACAAGTATATCACAAGTATGTACAACGTATTTATAACAACTTCAGCAAAATCAGAGTCTTTCGATTTGCATCGGCCTGTTAATCTAGCGTGGTCCGTTTAAGAGATCCGGTATTATTCTTAATCTTTCTGCTCTGCGGAGCCTAACGCCTGCTCGACCGTTATACAGCGAATGCCTTCTTCGTTTCGCACCCCTGCTTAACTTTCCCTACGACTGTCAGTCATCCAGCATCTCCCTTTCGCCATCGGTTCAACGTCCCTTTGTTCCGCCTCTCTCTCTCCCCCTCTCTCTGTCTGTTACCTCCACCTGTCAATCACGGGCGCCCTATCCGCCTCGCGTTAATTATGGGCTCGCGTAACTGTTCCCCAGTGTTCCGTACAAATTAATTACACAAACACATAAGCTAAATTATCCGGCGTAATACGATCCACAATATGCAAAACTAAAATCCTCATTGTCTTCCAAATTTTCACTACACACCCAAATGAGAAATTTATAGCATCTAAATCAGTGTCTCCGCAAGCTAAACATGAAGTACTGCAGAAATGTGTCTCGTTTGTTGCCAAAAACCTAAGACCATTTGATTCGTTGGAAGCGGAGGGATTTCGAGCTTTGGCTCAAGCGTTTATTTCTATTGGAACTAAGCACGGAAGTGTTCCAGTTTCGGGTATTATTTCTCATTGCACTACTATTCACGTGTCGTGTCAGAAACAGGAGAGAAGCTGAAATTTGCTGTTGTCCAGGAGCTGCAAAACACACTGGCTAAATATGGGGGTGGAATAACGGAAGACATGTGAACTAAGGAATATACTCAAACCAGTTATTTATCAATCGATAACCTGTCATTACATTTCGGATTCTTGGGGACCTCTCCAACGCGTGCTAGCAACTCGTCAATTTGACCCTTAACATCGACGCACCGGCGATATTGTTCGAAAGGCTATTCTAGACATTTTAAAAGATTTCAACCTTCCGCAATTTCTTGATGACATTAGTCTATTGTCTGGACTCGTTTTGTCACAGACAGAGCTTCTTACATGATCGCAGCTGCTCGTGGTTTCATACGCATTGATTGTTCTGAAGCTTAATGACGTGTCTTAGCTGCGTGCTTTGACTGTTGGTGCCAAGCTGTTAGTTTGATATTTCTAGCATTCAGGACTCAAAGAGTCTTAAACAAGAGGTGAGTGCACGCTGGAACTCAATGCTTACGTTGCTAAAATCTTTTGATGAAATGTATGAAGTTCAACATATTATTGAAGGTCGTGGTGAGGTATGCAGAATGACTGGAATCGACTGTAATTTACTTGAAGAAGTCGTATCTTTGTAGATGTGGGTGTGTTTATGTGAAGGTGATCGAAAGTATGTCTAATTAAAAATGCCTACGCGCTGTTGCGTATCGAAATGCAAAGGAAAACAAGGCCACATGTTTCCTAAAACAACCGTGCATGTGAGGCAGCATTGGATTGCTGCAATAAAAGTTGGCAACTGGCGTGCTGCTGCTGAGTGTGGTGTGCGATTTTCATTTGATGGATTCCACGAGTTACGGTAAGTTAATTTAGGCTGTGTTTACATTTTAAAGGTATTTCACAGTCTAAAGTAATAATCGTAATCGTAAACTCCAAATTTCTAAAGCACTATTTAATAGCTAAGCGCAGGGCACCAGCTTATTTACGGGCGCTGCGTCAGATAAGTGGGTTGTCCAAAGATGCCATATCAAGAACCCAGTCCTGTTGCCAGAAGACCAGAGAGAGAGAAGGGGGAAAGGAGCTGCTAGTGTGGTTTGTGTTTAAGCTGAGAGAAATGGAATATAATAATATATCGAAAATATAACAATAGACTTTCCCCGTTTGCATATCATCTGAGTTTTTAAATCTCAAGGAATCGGAACTGCCCTGTGTAAAAGAAATATAATAGTAATAATAATTATTATTTTAATGATAGTTTATGCTAATTATTATCATCACATTAATAATAATAATAATACTTATTATTATTATTATGATTATGATTATTATTATTCATATCCATATGTTTCCTCAGCTTCGATATGGATGCAATCGTAGCAGTAAACTACCTCAGTTACACGAACTATCACGAAAACCATCCCGAAAGCAAGCAAGACCATCGCCAGTTTCATTGAAACGCTTCTGCAACGAGTAACGGTGCGGATCGGTTGAACGTCCTGCTCCTCCAATTCCCTCCTCTTCGTTGTCGCCGTCGTCTACTTCGATGGCGCCTGTAATAATAGTGTCCCTTTCAAAAAAATTATTACTATTTATTATTATTATTATTATTATTAATATTATTATTATTATTATTATTATTACTACTATTATGTAGTACCTTAAGTACAAAAAATTATGCTATGATCCAAGCAAAAAGTAATTAAATTAGTTGGAGTTCCTGACAGCATTTGCACGGAAGGCGAATTTACTGTTCAAGAATCAGAGTCTACACTTTCCAGCACCAAAGAGCTGACCGTTGCAGAGACTCAGACAGTGGATGAAGCAGTACAAACAGCTCATGCATCTGTACAAACTTGGAAGACGCTTTCATTTTCGGTCTTTTCAATTATTAACAAGGATAAGGTTCATTTTTACACAGGACTGGAAAACTTTGCTAAATTTCACTATGTTCTTGCGAGTTCAGGATCAGCATCCTATTCTTTAAGTTATATGTGTGATGGTGTGGAAAATATCTGTGTTGAGGATAAGTTTCTCATGGTGCTGATGAAACTGCAGATATACCACAAATTTTGTACTGGGACTGATGTTTGTGTGCAAGTCAGGCATATAACTTTTTTCTGCAGGGATTCGTTTTGATTCACTGCATTGGAGGGAGCTGAAATTTGTGACCCTCGTGATCAAGTGCATTTTTATGCCTTCTGATTTTCAACAATGGTTCCCAAACACACGTGTCGTAGTAGATGGAACAGAATGCCCAGTTAGAAGTCCCAAGCTGCCATTAACCCAAGCTGGTCCACGAAACGTTGGAAGTGTTTCAAGGGCATTCAATATGCACAACACTTTGTACATGTGATGCCGAGTTCAGACAATGAAACCTCATATTTATGTCTTTTTCTGTGTGTTTGAGATGATAATAAAAGTCCAAATGTAGTAATTGATTATATGATAAGTACTATCAAACTGTGCACTGCCTTACTTGTTTTAAGGCTTAAAATTTAAGCAGTGTACGGCAACCAGAGACGTCTTTCCCGATCAACGTTAAACACGCATTTTTCAAGACCAACAAAGTGTCCCTTCGTTCGTATAGAAATATTGTCCGTTCTTACAGCAACTGGCGGATCAAGAAGACAGAATTTTAGAAAGGGAGTCAACGTTTCTGCTTCTCGACTTTGAAGTGTAGGCCTACTAGTAGTATGTACGTCCTTTTGCATAACTGTTTTGTGAATTATTCCAATAAATAGTAAATAATAAAGCCTACATTTGACAACTTATAACTTACTCCGTAGGCCTACATTATTCTCGTGTATCTATAATAAAACCAACTCGCCTTTTGGAAATGTTGCCTAAGAAATTTTATTCCCCGTAAATTTTTTTCTTCCCATATGACGCATCGTGCGTCATCCTCCCTCTGTTCAGACGCCGCTGTTTGCAACAAGTGCATGTTGTTTTAGCGTAGCAGACTACATGGTCAAGTGAGAAGGATGTTGTAATGGTTTAGATTTGGCCCTTGTTTTATGTAGTGTGGTGGGAGACTACATAGATTAAAACAGTTTGCAGCACAAAAAAGTTGCGAGGAAATCACGGTTAATCGACGTTAATCGATGACTACTACAGTCGAAATTTGGGTTTACCTTTTGGTTAGCTTAGGATAGAGGCTTAGATGTAGGCTGTACAGTCAACTTCATAGCCGTGCTCCACACGTGTTCGGCAGTTGATTAACCACTGCATTGGCACTCGTCCTCTGTCGGCGCTGGACATTTATGCGTGAAGGAGTTGCGTGTTGTCTGATGTTCATATCCGTAAAGAGACAGCGAGAGAGAGAGAAACAGAGACAGAGAGAAAAAAAGAGAGACAGGGAGAGAGAGAGATGGGTGCGTGGTCCAGTGGAAGATGCCGGCATGTAATCACCGGGTACTACATCAGAAGCTTCCATTCCAAGCTTCTCCCTCTTCTTCTGTCATCCCCTCTTACTCTCTCTCTCCCCCCCCTCTCTCTCTCTCTCTCCCTTTCTCTCTCTCTATCTAACTTTATCCTCTCTTTCTTCACATAATAGTTTTAATATTTCTCTGGCCATATCATTTGGTCAGTTTGAAACTTTAACTTGGTCTGTTTATATCTCTGTGGCATTTATCTATTTTTTCCTTCCTGTGTCACTCGATCTCTGAATTTTATTCACTAACTCCTTCCTTCCTTCATTCGTTTCTTCATTCATTCCTTCATTCGCGAATTCATTCACTCATTTGTTCGATCAGTCGTTCATTTATCCAGACAGACAGACAGACAGTCTATCTTTCTCTCTGTCCGTGTTTCTGTCTCACTGTCTGTGTGCCACTAATAGGAAATGCACTCAAACGTTTACTCATCGGTCGATCACGGACCAGCTGGAGTCTTGCTGCAGTCAAATATTTGTTTCAGGGCAAATTGAATGTCTACGTCGCATGCGCATGTCTCCTCCATAAAAACACACAATACATAGCATTTTTCCTCTCTTCGGATTTACTAGGTTCATTGGAATCCAGTAAGGTCATCCGAAAAAAGCTTTTAACCTGAAGTAGGTTACCATTCCAGTCCACATGGAAAAAGGAACCGAATAAACGACGCTGGTATTCCGTCTTTGGCCAACAGGAATCGATCCGTTGGAGTCAAGCATTTTTCTTCGACATTGTGCATCGCTCGGCACGCTGGTCTGTTCGGCAGCGCACTGAATCTGTAATCCAACAATTGCGAGCCTGTTGAACGGACGCAGTGTAACGATGCTGGGCAAGTCGTTCGTGCCCACCTGTTAATCGCCTCGGATTTAGATCTACTACCGTGAACGTATAATGTAATGAATAAAAAAATAAATACAACCTTAATTAATGTAGAAGTGCATAATTAGCTGAGCATACTAAGTGTAAATTCGACTGCAGGTGCCGTACACGATACTGGTTGACATAGGCCTGTTGGATTTGGCTCTTCAGCACGGTAGCCGTGGATAGGCCTATAGGACGAGTACTTAGATAACTTTTATCTTCGTCAGTAGGCCTATTAATTATTGTGATAATGAGGCCTTTACGTTTATAGACTAAAATCATATGTAGGCTTACATGTATGTAAGTGTATCCCTTTGAAGGTTCGAGCCTCCAACAATTCAAGCGCTAGGTTCGCACGTGATTGAGATACCCTCCAGAGTTTTCACGATTTTTCATAATGACCCATTCAAGTATGGATCAGAGCTGCCGTCCTGTTGACAATCACCACTGGAGGCTGGACAGACTGGTAGTACTGTAAAAGCCTAAACATGCAACTGCTCACACTCCCTGCCTTTTCTCACATTGACACAACTTTGCTGTACAGTATGTGCCACCGTTAGCTTTGTATTCCTCTTTGTCTTACGTTTCTATCTCTGCCTTTCTATCTGTCCGTCTGTCTATCCATCCATCTATCCATCCATCCATCAATCCATCCATCCATCCATCCATCCATCCATCTGAAACAGTCCTCCCTTTAACTTTGGCCTATATTTACGACTTACAACTATCCTTACAACTGCTTGTTTGGAATAAACGTTGGCCCTAAGCTTGATTTTTCTACCGCCACTTTTTATTTCTGAGGAATTACGTATACGTTAGTTAAGTAATAAATTGTGTAATTATGTTTTAAAAGTGTAATAATATTTCTATAGGGTTTATAAGTCAGAGCAAGATAAGACAAGGTAATGTAAATATACACGTTTTTCTATAGCGACCGTATGGTCTAGACCCTACTCATTTTTCAATGAACAGCAGGTGAGATCCTTCATCATCGCAGCCCGTTTGAATGGGCGCCAAGCCATTTAAGGTCCCCGTGAACAGACCGTGCTAGCCCGAGATTTAAATCCCTGAAAAGTAGAGTAATCGCTCGTTAATTATTAATTCTTGTTGTTGTTATTATTACTGTAGGTAGAAATGATCCATCAAGATTAAAACATGTCTTGCGAAAATGAACAAAATAACTTGGAACGGCTATATCTTTGATCGTTAAATGATAATAATAATTACAAGTATTAGCCATTCCAAAGATGTACTCTCCCCCACATAGAATAATAACAATAGCTTTCTACGCTCTCAGGATTTGCATCAAAAATTTAATTAGGCCTACATCTGTTAATCTAGCACAGGCATTGTCTGATTACGTTGTACTAGTCAATGGTTATAATCAACAGTCCGCATTACAAGGTGTGCGTTCGACGCCGAGTCACACAGTGCTTCTATTACCAAAGCCATCAGTCACCTGAATCGGAAAGTTGAGACCACAAAATGATTCTTTCCTTTAAATGTTTAGCTCTAAATTAGAATGGTCGGTAGGAATCGAACCTGTCAAAGGTAATAATTCTGATAATACTGAGGTAACAGAAAACGAGTGCGCTAATGCGGAGACAATGCCTTTGCAAAAATGAAATCCAGGAAAGTCGCTTTTTACATCATGACTCGTGAAGTAAGTGCAAAATTTATATGCTGGTAAAATTGTTGTGCAACAAAATAAGTTTTACAATTCAAATTCATTTCTTTAAGTTTACCTACAAGACTTAAACCTATGTTAGTAGGCCTAAACAATTACATCTTGTCTTTAGATTTAAACATTCGATTTAATTATTGATGGGGCCTTCAATTCTCCTGCCCATGGTCCTGTAATTTCTCTCATCAGGCCTGCAAATACTTATACAGCTATGCTACTTCTCCAAACTGTTCAACTAAAACAATTTCAGTCCAAGTGATGATGATTCTGATGAACAGTATTTAAGAAGGATATTCACTGTAAGTAATGTAATTGTAATAAGAAATTTTCATAGCGCCGCTTCAAGAGAAGCTAATCAGAGGTGCTGTCCACACAACAAAACCTCACCAATAAGCAAACAATGCTAAGATAACTAGAAAGTCACCTATGGCGGTATCCCGTACGTAGAGCAACCAACGGATTCTTATCCAGAATAGTGGATAACATCAAAGTGCAAGGACCAAGTGGCATCGATGATGAGGAAAGACGAAGAGCGAGTAGTCCGTTGCTGAGAGCATATGGTTGCCTCACCATCCAGCAGTCTCTCACAGACGGAAGAAGACGTAGCATCCGATTATCTCTGGAAGCAGAAGATCTATGCAGGGCAGATAGTCGTCTTTGGCCATCCAGTTGGACGTAGAAACTCTCCGTGATTGATGGAAGACATGACTCCAGACACGTCTTTCCCTTCTTTCACCGAATCCGAAATTTCCGGTTTGCAGACGGCACACGTAGGCCTGAAGCTCAACGCTGTCGGGGTAAGAACCACACCCTATTTACAGGCGGACCAATCCGATTGGCTATCACCCAATGATAGTTCGCGGCAAACACCAAAAATCAAGAGCTATTCTTTGCAGTAACAAAACGTTCATAATGTAGACGCAGTCACACTAGACTTCTAGAAGTAGAAATCTTCATATATACCGGTGTCTGCCGTACACCAGAATATATGAAGATTAAGGCATCGTCCCAATATGAAGGGCATTAGGTAAGGTATGTAGCCTACAATCATTCAGTACCTTCATAATGCCTAAAATAGAGCCTGCAAGCACAGACGAGGCTTTTGAACTGATCAATACGCTACTAGCAGTGATTAAACTTCTGTTTGTGTTGATTTGTTCTCTTTTATAACGGAAGCTATCGATCAGCCTACATCATTTCATTTGTTTCTTTGCACTCTTGCTTTCTTCACTTCCACCTCGTTCGCATTCGTCAAAGGTTTGCAGTCTTCTTTTTCTATTGGTACTCAACATGACCGGCGATCCACTTCGGTCACTAAACGGAATTATTGGCCCTGATGCAACAGTCTCCACTTCTACGCTTTGATGCTGAACTGACAATCTGTCCATTGACAATTTCCTCATCAGTTCGTTCCTGTTGAACTTCTCGCAAAGTGGTTCAGGGACTGGAGGCCAAACTTCAACCTCAGAATCTGGTGCACACACACTCAAATACAACGAATAAGCAAAATGTGGGTATTCAAAATCTGAATCATTCAACTGTCTGTCATGGTTAGATTTAAAGTAATCTTCGATTGGCAAATTGAAGGACGGCATCAGGTAACAGGGACAGAAATCTTGCCAGTAAAACTCGAAAAAACAAAGCATCAGTTTCTCAACAAAAGTCCTGAGTTCTTCTGGATTTATGTCTTCGTAGAGTAAAGTCCGAGGAAGTCACTTACGATATCACTAATGAGACCAGGGCCATAAATAACCGCATGCAAAGCATAAAATCCGCGGTGATCTTGGTATTCGTCCAAGCATCCGTGTTGCAAAAGCAATTCAACAACATCAACACGAGCCCATTTGGCCGCCTTAATTAGAGCAGTCTCTCCATATACATCTCTTGCATTAATGTCAACTCCAGCCCCAAATTCACCTCTCCAATTCAGCAATAACTGGACTATGTGACTGCATCCCTGTTCTGAGGCTTTCATTAGAGCCGTTTGACCTTCACATGTTTTCGCATTAATACTAGCATTTTTCTTTAAAAGAAGTTTGATAATATCGTTAACCAGATGTTTATAGTATTTGTTAGCAATACATTTACATGAATCAGCCGTCAAATGGAGATGTGTCTCGACATTAACATTCAAAGCATCCACGTTAAACCTGCCAGATTCTAGAAGCACTTGCAAAACACGGCGGTATGACTTACACAGTTGATCTACGGTTTCTTTTTCAATACGAAGACGAAAATTTTTATCTATCAGACATTCCAAAAAGTTTACAATTGTTGTGTGCAAAACCGTGTGAAAGGCGCGGTTTTGATGTTCACTCTTCAGTAGCTTCTTAACCTTGTCTACATCAGCGGTTTGAATCGCAGATAGCAGAGAATACATTGCAGTCAGCACCTGACGACACAGTCTACGAAAATTATTCACAGTAATTTATTCAATCTCACTTTGCAAAAATGCTGAACAACATTGAAATAATACTGGTATATAGGCTGTAACTATACAATGCATTAAAGTAACAGCATATGCTTTGTGCATTTAAAAATTGGAGTAGTCTATACTACAGATGATGAAAGAGATAGGTAGGCCTAATAGTTGTACATGAATAAATTAATTTAGGTAAAGGATTACTATAGTTTGGTTAAGTATGCATCTATGTGAATATTTTCGACTAATTTCTAGGTTTTAAAAACTTCTCAAAGGCGTTGGAACATGGTTAAGAGACAGATCCAGGGATGCATCCTAGGATAAGCTGGAAATTTATAGATCATTAACAACAAATTAGTCGTAATCGTAATCGTAAATTCGAGATTTCTACAGTGCCCAACGAAAGCTAAGTCGTGGGAACCAGCTTGATCACAGGCGCAGACAAAACAAAATCAATAGGCAAGAAGTGTTCAGTTATAGGTCAAGTTTCAAGAATCAGGCAGACAGTCAAACGGCTACGGTGGGTGGTGTTTGGAATTGGATCTGCAGGATAGATATGGGAAAGAAGAGGGATTAAGTAATTTCATTTCATTTTGTTTTGATTATTGAATATTGAGAATAATTAATCAGAACCAATCAGGATGAGCAATAGAAAGATTGCAAAGATCTGAGAACTAGATGCTAAATTAATCGGCAGGAGTGTTTTCAGTTTTGAATCGAAGACCTGTGCAGAGATTGCAAGGGTGAAATGTTGGCGAGTTCGTATGATGGATCAGATAATTGTTGTAATTCTGGCAGGAGTTTATTCCAGAGGAGTGGAGCATTACCGGTAGGCCTATACAAAACAGGCCTAAAACAATATGCCTGCAACGCTGCATTTTTATTTAATTTTCACTTTCACTGATTAGCAAGTAGCAACACATTTAACATTGTCAGTTAAACGAAGCCATTGCCGTCTCGTTGCTAAATCGAGAGCCTCTAACATAGTGGAATTCTGCGTGCTGACATAACACAACCGAATATGCTGATCAGTGAATTATGTATTAATTTAGCATCTAGTTCTCAGACCTTTGCAGTCTTTCTATTGCTCATCCTGATTGGTTCTGATTATACTCAATATTCAATAATCAAAACAAAATGAAATGAAATTACTTCGGCAGCTTATAGTTTGATAACGATGCACTTCATGTCCAATAGCCTGGGCCTATATCGCTCCATTAGTTAACGCGTAGGTCAAGGCGCCTCTGAGCGTTCGTGTCCTGGTCGTGGCTTATTTCAACGATTTCAATCTCTGGCAACCACGGTCCATACACGGATACCTTAAATGGCGTGACGCCGGTTCAAACGATCTTACCCGATTAATTCATTAAAAAATGAGCAGGACCGAGGTCATCTGTCCCTACGGAAAACACGTGTGCATTTTCATTTTTATATCCTATGATATCCGGTGGCTTTAGCGCCTTCAAACATAAAATACTGGCGTTAACACCAAGAGTCGAGGTCGCTACGGACATAGGTCTACATTAAACATACACTACACAGCACATCGATTCTGGAACGATCTCCCTCCTGAATTCCGCAAATTCTCTGCTCCTTTATCCCTTCCGTCATTCACTTTATCTATTAGTCCACAGGTATTCCATTCAAAACTGAGGTCTCACCTTTACGAGAAATCCCACCCAGATCAATCGAATCCTGCCTGGGCATTTCTCTCAGCTTAAACACAACCAACCCTGACCTCCTCTCCCCTCCTCTCTCTGATGTCCTACCAACAGGACTTGGTTCTTGGCATTGCATCTTTGGACAACCCCACTGATCCGACGCAGCACTAGTGAATAAGCTCGTGCCCTGCGATTAGCTTTTAAGTACAGCGTTAGACATTTCGAGTTTACGATTACGTTTTAACGAAGCACGTACATATACAAAAAGCTGCACGGCTGGGAAGGGAAATAGACCTACTTCGAAATAGAATTGCATGTGCTAAATTAATTTGAGCAAGTTTATGCCTACGCAGTCGGCTAATAACAAAAGTCCATAAGAATATCATAAAATTTCTATTAATAATATGATTTGTGTTAGGCCTACCATTCAACGATGAAAAATTCAAGTGCTTTATCTTTAGTAACAATGAAACCAGGTTATTTTTGATGTCGCACGGGTTTTCCCAATCTGGAAACCCAATGCAATAACCGATATACCCACACTGAGCCGTTTCCACAATTGCTCCGAGAACGTTAGGAATATATTGCGTTTCGACGTGGAACATGAGCGTGTAGAACTTCCTTTTAATACTGATCATGTCTATGAGGCCCAGTATAGTTACAGTTATAGTTGATAGGCTAAGTAAGCTATATTTGCCTTTAGTGTCCATATATCTCTATCCAACTGCCAAGTTTTTCAAACTGTTCAAGCTTGGTGCAGATATTACTTCTTCTGGTAGCCAGTTCCAGTGCTCTACAATCCTCTGGCTAAAGAAATATTTTCTAGTGTCCAATAGCACCCTCTTGCGATAAAGTTTCAGGCTGTGTCCTGTTAATGTCCCAAGGCTGCCCTCTGGAAGAAGGTTTGCTCGTCTACATTCTCGAGTCCATGAAAAAAATTTTATATGTCCCAATAAGGTCACATCTCAAACTTCTTCTTTCTAAGGAAAATAGACCCAGTTTTTGAAGCCGTTGTTCGTGTGACATCCTAGCTAGACTTATGATGAGTTTAGTAGCTGTGCTGTGTACGTTTTCCGGCATTCCATGTCTTTTTTATAGGGAAATAATATTCTAGATATGGTCGCCTAGCCTTCTCTTCCCTCTCTGGTCTCCTGGGAACCGAACTTGATTCTTGGCATGGCATCTTTGGACAACCCGACGGACTTGACGCCGCACTTATGAATAAGCTCGTGCTCTGCGCTCAGCTTTTAAGTAGCGCTTTAGAAATTTCGAGTTTACGATTACGATTTATCAATCCATACTCCCAAGTCTTTCTCCATTTCAATCTCTTCTAGGTTCACAACATCCATTCCATCCCTTACATAATAGTTTATTTTCTTCTTTGGTTCAATCTGCATAAGCCTGCACTTGGAAGCATTAAATTTAATAACCATTCCCTTGACCAACCTTTCAGCTTGTCTAGCTCTTGCTGCAAAATCTGTTCATCTTCCTCATTCCTCACTTTGTGATTTTCTCCAAATGTTTGTGTCATCAACCAAACATCTTCAGAGTAAGCACAGTAAAATGATGGAACGCAAAGGGTTTATTTAAAGAAAAATATAGAATTCATTTTAAAGTGGTGGATAGGAGTAGTTCGATTTAAGGAGAGTTATGATTTTATAGTGGGCAGTATAAAATAATATCTTGCGGCACGGTGGTCTATCGGTAACGATCAATGATCGTGCAGTTGCGGGTTCGACTCCATGTAACAAACCTGGAGAAGTTGTCTCTGTCACCAAGCAGTATAATTTGGTACCGGCGTAAGCTGGGAAGTAATTGGCGAGTCCTGCGATGCACTAGCTCCGTGTCCAAGACCTTGGGATTTGTCCACTGCCGGTTCAAGATCCTAAGAAAGGAAATGAGCGCCACCTCTACGTCTCACTTGTGGGGTATGGGGTATTTTACTTATGAAATCACTGCTCTCATTTAGTTTTCTCATTAATGAAATAATGAACTTTGAACTTTGGGTTCCATTGAGTCCTGGACAGGGCGGAGTAGCTGGCCATCGTTACCACGGCTACGTTTGCCAGTGTTTGCCACTAGACAGTGACCAACGGATCGGCGGATAAACAGATGAATCAAGGGGATAACTCTGATGCGTAGAAATGCAGGCATAGGCCTACGGATGGAGCATAATCATTGTCGTCTTCAACGAGTCAAACCAAACTTTTGAAATATGTTCATCTATCTCAGTATCTTATTGAGAGAGCAATAATTAACTACGTTTGTGGTTATTATTATTACGTTTATTATTATTATTATTATCATCAGCAGCAGCAGCAACATCAGCATCATCATCATTTACAGCCTAAGCTTACATGTAACAGAAAATTTTGAGAGATATTTCAGAAAATTTGATGGACGTATCCATGGGTGTCCTTCCCAGCCTAGTTAGGAAATGTTCCACCAGTCCATAGGGTCGATGCCCCGCCGTCTGAGACTTCTGGTTGAAACCATGAATCAAATGACGTCGCTTTTTGCACAAGGACTTCAACTCTCAAAATCGACAATGAAACCTCATGCACCATATAACTGCAGGTTGGCGCTAATAGCAACACAACAGCATACAATAAGATGAAATGCAATGCAACATAATGCAATATAATGCAATAGAATGCATTACAATACGTCTTAGGAGTGTACTAGTAGCAAATACATCATTTTATTGTTGCATAATTGTATTGTGCATTATTCCAATAAATAATACATCTGACAACTTAAAGTTTGCGCCGTATATTTTTTCACTTTTGTCTGTATTAAAACCAACTCGCCTTTTGGAAGTGTTGCCACAAAATTTTTGTTCCCGTAAATTTTTCTTTTCCGTACGACGCATCGTGTATCATCTTCCCAAGTGCATTGATGTTGTAGCGTAGTAGCCTATAAGGCTAAGGGAGAAGGATGTTTTAATGTTTTTGAAATGGCTGTGGTTTGATGTAGTGCTGTGGGAGACCAAGTAGATTAGGTCAGTTGCCACATAAAACGTTGCGAGAAAATCCAGTTTAATCGACGTTAATAGATGACTACTACAGTCGTAACTCTGGCCTAACTTTTGGTTAGGATCGAGGCTTAGGTGTAGGCTGTACAGTGAACTCCATAGCCGTGCTCCATATAATAACTCCGAACACACCTGTTCAGTTGATTTAACCGCTGCATTGGAACTCGTCCTCTGTCGGCGCTCGACATTTATGCGTGAAGGAGTAGCGTGTTGTCTGATGTTCATATCCGTAAAGACAGAGCAAGAGAGAGATAGAGAGAGAGAGAGAGAGAGAGAGAGAGAGAGAGAGAGAGAGAGAAAAGAAAGAGAAAGAGAAAGAGAAAGAGAGAGAGAGATGGGTGCATGGTTCAGTTGGAGCTTCCGTAATGTAATCACCTGGTATAAAATCAGAAGCTTCCATTAGATGCTCTCATTTTCCCTCTTCTTGTGTCATCCTCTCTTACTCTCATTCTCTGTCTGTCTCTCTCTGTCTCTCTCGCTCTCTCTCTTTTTCTCTTTCTCTCTCTTTTTCTCTTTCTCTCTCTCTCTCTCTTAATGGTATCCTCTCTTCACATACAGCTTCAATATTTCTCTGACCATATCATTTGGTCAGTTTGAAACCTTATCTTTGTCTGTTTATATCTCTGTGGCACTTTATCTCTTTTTTCCTCCCTACTCTGTAAGAAAAAGTGTAGACCACTTTGTCTACATCTAATGTTGAGCGGATTTTGCAACACTAATGTGGATGTTTGTGCAACAAAGTGTGGACATTTTTGTGCAACACTAAGTGTAGCAAAAATATGCAACACTCAATGTGGATTTTTAATGCAACACCAATGTGGACTAATATTTCTTCTTTAAAGAAGGCATAAATTTGTTGCTAGAAAATGAATCTTTTAGTATGTTAATATAAGGCAAACACAAACATGTCACAAAATATGCAGTTTATATAGTTAAACTGTTACTGCCATTCAGAGACACCCAAAGTGACCCCGAATTTGACGTAAGTACAATGTCCGATTTCAGAAATATCCTAGACGACAGTATGTGGCTCGAGATTTTTGGAGTCAGGTTGACAGTCCAAATCTATAGGTTTACGGATTAAGCACATGGAAAATACTGGTCGCTCGATGGAGTGAATTTCGTATACGCATGAATGAAATCATCGAAACCAGTGAAGCACACGATTTCGGTTGACTCAGTAAAGTCAGCAGAAGCGGACTCGAACGGAAAATGTCTCTTAAATTATAATATCTGACTGAACAAACGGTTTAAATCCCGGCTGAAATAAACATTTTTTAGCATTAGATTTTGTGGTAATCGTAAACGCTTATATGAGCCGCCAGCGAGATGCATGCCGACCCGATAGCACCATTCACCAATTGTATAGCCAGTTTCATGACTTCATGTCCTATGCGCAACGAGCTTAATTTTTCGGACTTCTGAACAATGGTGCTCTTTCATGTGTCAGTTAATTTTTGTTTTCTATGATTTTGGTGTTTTCTGCGTTAAGTAAAGATGTTCACTTTTGGATCTTGACCTGGAACCGGAGCCTTTTTGCCTATCGATTTTGTTTTGACTGAGCGCCTGTGAATAAGCTGGTCTCCGCGGCACGGTTTTCGTTGGGCACTGTAGAAATCTCGGAATTACGATTACGATTACGATACATGATGCATATTCATTTTACAGTAGAATAATATGACGTCATGCAGACGGGCGTATCTGCCGCAATCTGTCGTTTTCGTTTTAGCCACGCGTGGTCTGGCGCGAAGTTTCGTTCTTTTGTGTTTGGTGCTCGCCGGATTGAAAGCAAAACTATTTAACCGTAATTCTTATTCTGTTTTTCTTCAGATTTATGTTATTGTTTTTTTAAAATGTTTGTTACATATGTGACATTTGCGAGCCATCTTACCCGCTTTTCAGAGCCCGTTTGCAAAGACAATAATGTTGGCGAGCTGCGAATCCATGTGCGTTGTAGGCCGTGCAAAGTTCTTTCCGAAAACTATTCAATCTGTTTCTTCACATTGTAAGGTCTCATATAAAACCCACGGTGCATATAGTTTCCAGATCTCCAGTAGGCGTTAGAATGGAATGTGAAGGTAGTTCAGGGACTGTTGACCCAAATCATTCCAGTATGGCTGAAATTAATCCCAAACCTGATGTGTGATTTGCGTGATAAGGGTATTGTGAAATAGAGACCACTAAAACCTTTCTTTCAGTATCATGTAGCTTTGCCTCAAATACCGGCATACTTATAGTATCGGGGACCGCTCTGTTTTGGCCGTTACTTTTCGGCGCCCGCTCGCCGAAAGCCTCGTCCCAAATTAGAGCGGTCCCCGATACTATAAGTATGCCCAAAAACCTTGTCTTTATTTTGTTTAGGCATGATATTACAATTAATGACGTGATTTTGAAATACAAATTTTGTTACCGTTGTATCTAGACAAGACCGGCCATGTAAAGAGGAGAAGATTGCAATGGCTAGATCCATTACAGACTCATTTCCAGTTTTCCGTGATGTAAGTACTATTTAGGACTGTTTTTACCTTGCTGCTCTTTGATTTAATTTTTGTTTTCTACTTTATGCTAGAAGGTTATGGCTTACTCATCTTAATCTGTCAATTTCAAGTTTTTCAAAACACTGAAGAGGTTGCTCATTTAATTTTTTAATGTGGCAAGTGCTTGGTGAGGCATATGGGGCATAGAATACAATGGGAGATAATACTTATGGTATTGAAAGCGATTGAAGAGGAGAGGAAGTTGGGAGTGAATATGTCCAAGACTGCAAAACCTTAACTTTGACAATACTTCCATGAACACATTACTTTTTTGCACGTTACAGAAATTTCTTCTGTACTGTTTCACAGGAGAGGTTCTGTGATCCAGTGTCGCATACAAGTCATCTTGAAGCATCCATTCGATCCAGGCGGTCAAGAAATGCCTTAATAAAAACGCTGTGGACTCATCCACATAAAGCTGGGTTAGTTGTTTTCCTTTTAAAAATAAAATTAGGGGTGCATATTACATGCACTGCCATTCAAGTAATTACTTCTTTAAAATTTAGGGATGCATATAACCTGAACTGCTGCTGGAAGACTCTGTGTAGTGCTTCGTGAAGTTTCAGTAGAGTGGTGCTAAATGTCTTCTCAACTACTGACTTGTGTAGTTTTTAAAATCTCAATTGCAGTTGTATGTGTAAGGTGAGATGGTAAAAAGAAAGGGTAAGATATGGTAAAGTGAAAAGGACATTTTTATAGCAGCCTTTAACAGTAATAGTTGATGACAGACTTTTTTTAACAGGCTGGGAGTCTTGCTTTTCTTTCAGTTACATCCATCACTTGAATTTCAGCAGATGAAGGAAAGGATACTAACTTTAGCTGCTTTTCTTTCAGTTACACAGAGCATGTTTTTAAAATGCCAGAGGCCAGTTGCACTGACTAGTCAGTTGCTGCAAATGGCAATTAGGCAATTTGTGATGCTTATTTCTCAAGCATGACTGTGCTGTTTTAGATTGGAGAGGAATTTTGGCTGTAACCTCTGCTGAAAAGTCGTTGACAGTTGAATTTCAGCAGATGAAGGAAAGGATTCTAAATTTAGCCGCTTCATCGACTTTAACTCAGGACCTTCTTAACAACATTACTAAAGACTATGATGAAGGTATGTTGATGTGTCAGTTCCTTTTAAAGTTAATAAATGTTGCCATTTGCAATGTAGCATGCTTTTTAGTCTCTTTTGGTCTATCCTAAGTTAGTTGGCATGTTACTGTGTTTTAAGACATACTTGTCATTTCTGCGCTGATCCAGTTCACAATGCATTGGCCATTCTTTGGATGAGTATTCTTTTACATGCTACCTGTTTCTTGGTTGTATGCTCTGTTTTATTCATTGAAGCTGAAATTAGCATTTTATTGGTTCTTGTAAGTTACAAACTCATCGTGCCTTGATTTACATAAAAGGGGCTATTTATTTCTGGAGTTTTACCTACCACACTGCATCCAATTGAGACTGAAGAAAATATTTAACAAAGTGAATCTTTCAATTTTTTAAAATTAATACAGTATAAGATGTTACTTTATAAATAATCTGATATTTTACGTTATAAATAATTGACCCTGGCTGAGCACCAAATTCCATGTGTTGCTTCAATTGCTGTATATGTGGCAAGTGTGGACCTGGTTTCTAGTTGGCCAGACTACTGATATTCACTTTTCAAAGGTATCACGATGAAAGATCTAAAATAACTTAATTGATTTCCAAATTCCATGACAAGGGCCATGACAAATACTGCTTACCAACACAATATCTCTGCATTACAGTCACTGCACTGGCTCTGAACAACTACTTAAAATATGATTTTGTAATTTTGCTCTTGTCTCTGTAGGACGAAACAGTGGATGGTGCACTTGAGAGAATGGCCGATGAAGGGAAACCTCGGCCAGCTCTATTTCGAATACAGAATACTTGTTATGTGAAGATGGATATCGCGGCAGCTACACTGGCTGCCTGTCAGCTCCAGAATCGCTTACAAGATAGCTCTCCTCACACGCAAGACTCTCGACCAATCAACCAGCTTACCTGTCATCATCCTTACATCGCTACCTACCATCCAGGTCTCTGCGATCAGCTACACAAAACCTTCTGTCTTTCCCTGACATCCGAGACTTTCGGTCTGATTTCTCACGACGCGGATTCAGCAACTCAGCACCAGCCATTTGGAACAGCCTTCCTGTTTACATTACTCACGACAGTATCTCACTAGACACATTCGTAAAGCGGCTAAAGACCTATCTGTATCGTCTTGCTTTTGTTGTCTGACATGTAACCCACCCACGCCTACGATTCCTCGCTCAGTCGATAGACATATGGCGTGTTAACAAATGCATTACTTACTTACTTACTTACTTTGCAGTGATCTCCAATAAGCATCATACTATATAATAGTACGGGCTCTCGGCCCACGGATCATGATGATGATGATGATATAATAGTGACATTCATTTTACTACCCCAAATGGACCAACTTCTGTTCAGTGATTGATGATTTGTTTTTAAGCTTTATGTGAACTGTGATAACCCTTAATTTGTGATTAAAAGTTGTCATTTAACCTAATAAATTGTATTTAATGATTTGCTTATTATGTAATGAGTTAGTACGTCCATGTAGTAATAATTAAACATTGCTGCGTATAGGTAGATACAACAGTAAATCAATGCAGAAAACGTATAACATAACTATATGCAGCTCCACAAATGTGGCAAATTCCAATCTATAAATTTAGCTCCTAAACCACTAAAACGCATTTGCAGCACCACATAAATGTGGACACGACCACTACGTAAATGTAGAGATCCCACAACACAAATGTAGACATTACTAGTACATAAATGTAGAGATGCCGCAACACAAATGTAGACATTACTAGTACATAAATGTAGAGATGCCGCAACACAAATGTAGACATTATTAGTACATAAATGTAGATTCCGCACTACATAAATGTAGACATTATTAGTACATAAATGTAGATTCCGCACTACATAAATGTAGATTCCGCACTACATTAATGTAGACATTCTTGCTACATAAATGTAGCCAAAATGCAACACCGATGTAGACCTCGTTCTCTACAAAAGTGTTGCAATTTGTGTCTACACTAGTGTAGACTGCCGGCTCGTCTACAAAAAGTGTTGCATAGAGGTCCACACATTGCCGATGAGCCAGACCTCAACATTAAGTGTTGCATAGAAGTCTACACTTGTAGACCGATTCTCTACACTATTTTTAAGAGAGTATGTCACTCGATCTCTGAATTTTACTCACTAACCCGTTCCTTCCTTCAGTCGGTTCTTCATTCAGTCCTTCATTCGCAAATTCATTCATTCGTTCGTTCATTCATTCGTTCGTTCGTTCATTCATTCATTCATTCATTTGCTTATTTGTGCATTTGCTTATTTGTGCATTCGTTCATTTATCCAACAATCAGTAAAACGCAGACAGACAGAAAGACAGACAGATAGACAGACAGACAGACAGACAAGCATTCATTTGCTCGTTTGAACGCTTAGTCGTTCATTCACTCATTCATTCAGTCAGTCAGTCAGACAGACAGACAGAGACAGGCTGGCCGACAGACAGGCAGCCTATCTGTCCTTCTCTTCGTGCGTCTGCCTCGCTGCCTAAGTGCCACTAACACGCGATACACTCATCGGACGATCGCGGACCAGCTGAAGTTTTGCTGCAGTCAAATATTTGTTTCAGGGCAAATTGAATGTCTGCGTCGCATGCGCATGTCTCTTCCATAAATACGCATAATCCATAACATTTTTTACCTATCTTCGGAGTTAGTAGGATCATTGGAATCCAGCAAGGTCATTCGGAAAAAGCTTTTAATCTGCAGGAGGTTACCATTCCAGTCCACTTGGGAAAAGGTTCCGAATAAATGACGCTGGTACTCCGTCTATCGCCAGCAGGAATCGATCCGTTGGAGTCAAACATTTTTCCTCGAATCAAACATTTTTCCTCGACAACATGCATCGCTCAGCACGTTGGTCTGTTCGGTAACGCACTGAATCTGTAATCCAACTATTGCGCGTTCTAGCCTGCTGGGCGGACGCTGTGTAACAATGCTGGGCAAGTCGTTCGTGCACACTTGTCGCGCACCTCAGATTTAGATCTACTTATGCACGTATAATGAATGAATAAATACAACCTTAATTAATGCAGAAGGACATAATTATATGACCTTATTAAGTGTAAATTCGACTGCAGGTGCTGAATACGATGCTGGTTGACGTAGGCCTGTTGCATTTGGCTCTTCAGCAAGATAACCGTGAATAGGACTATGGACTAAGCACGAGTACTTCGATAACTTTTGTCTTCGTGAATAGGCCTATTAATTGTGAGAATGAGGCTTTTACGTTCATAAACTAAACTCACATGTAGGCCTTTATGTATGTGTTTCCTTTTATAGGCTCGAACCTCCAATAAATCATGCGCTAGATTCGCATGTGGTTTTGATACCCTCCAGTGTTTTCACGAATTTTTATAATGACCCGGTCAACTATGGATCAGAGTTGCCGTCCTATTGACAATTACCTTTGGAGGCTAGACAGACTGATGGCACTGTAAAAGCTTATCCATGCATACTGACCCACCTCTGAGTTATTCGTAACGTCAGCTTTGCACTCCTCTTAGTCTTACATTTCCCTCTCTCTCTCTCTCTCTCTCTCTCTCTCTCTCTCTCTCTCTCTCTCTCTCTCTCTCTCTCTCTCTCTCTCTCTCTCTCTCTCTCTCTCTCTCTCTCTCTCTCTCTCTCTCTCTCTCCGTTTCTCTCTCTTTCTATCCGTCTTTCTTTCTATCTATCCATCCATCCATCCATCTGAAACAGTCGTCCCTTTACCTCTTACCTCTACTTACAACATAGAACTGCGCTTACAACTGCTTGTTTGGAATGAACTTTGGCGCTAAGCCTGATTTTCCTACCGACATTTTTTTATTTCTGAGGAATTACGTATACGTTAGACAAGTAATAGTTTGTGTAATTATGTTTTAAAAGTGTATATTTTCTAAGGTTTGTTAGTCAAGGCAAGATAAGGCAAGGTAATATAAATGTACATGTTTTTCTATAGCGACTGTATGGTCTATAGTTCTAGACCCTACTCATTTAACAATGAATATCAGGTGAGATCCTTCACCGCCGCTGCTCGTTTGAATGGGAGCTAAGCCATTTAACGTCCCGTGCACGGGCCGTGCTAGCCCGAGATTTAAATCCTTGAAAAGTAGGATTATCGCTCGTTAGTTATTATTGTTCGTGTTGTTATTGTTGTTGTTGTTGTTCTTATTATTATTATTGATATTATTATTATTGTAGGTTGGAATGATCCATCTAGATTAAAACACGTCTTTTCGAAAAAGAACAAAATAACCTGGAACGGTTGTATTTATGATCATTAAGTGATAACAATAATTACAACTAATACCCATTCCACAGCCGCACTTTTCCCTGCGTAGAATAATAATAATAGCTTTTCTACTCTCAGGATTTGCATTAAAAATGCATTAGGGCCTACATCTATTAATATAGCACAGGCATTGCTTGATTACGTTGCAGCAGTCAATGGTTCTAATCAATTGTACTTAAATGATTTGCTCATGAAGTTAGTCAAACACTCCGCATTACAAGGTGTGCGTTCAAACCAGTCAGACGCTATGTCACACAATGCCCTTATTATTATCAGCAGCCATCAGATATGTAGTCACTTAAATTGGAACATTGAGACAACAAAACGATTCTTTCTTTTACATGTTTAGCTTCAAATTCGAATGACCGATAGGAATCGGCCTTGACAAAGGTAGTCCTAATAGTTCTGATAATACTGAGCTAACAGAAAACGAGTGCGCAAATGCCGAGACAATAATGCCTTTGCAAAATGAAAACCAGGAAAGACGCTTTCTGCATCATGACTCGTGAAGCAAGTGCAACATTTATTGCTGTGCAACACAGCTTCCAATTCAAACTCATTTCTGTAGGTTAGCCGACAAGATGCAAACCTATGTTAGTGAACAATTACATTCTATCTTTAGATTTAAACATTCGATTTAATCGCTGATTCTTCTATCAGGGGGCCTGGAATTTTTCTCAGCAGGTCTGCACATAGGCTATACACATCTGCATTCTTTTTACAACTGCCCTAGTTTTCCAGAAAGTAGGACTAAAACAATTTAAGTTCAAATGATGCCGATTCTGAAGAACGGCATTTAAGGAAGCTTCTCACTGTAAGTAATTGTAACAAGAAGCGCCGCTTCAAGATGAACTAATCACAGGCGCTGTCTACATTAGTCTAACAGCACAAACTTCAATAAGCAAACAATGCTAAGATGACAAAAAAGTCACCAGTGGCAGGCTCCCGTACGTGGAACAACCAACGGATTCTCATCCAGAATAATAGTTAACATCATGCTAAGAGTGCAATTACCACGTGGCATCGAGGATGAGGAACGATGACAAGCGAGTGGTTCGTTGCTGAGAGCACACGGTTGTCTCAGCATCTAGCAGTCTCTCGCAGATGGAAGACGCAATGTCCGGATATCTCGCGAAACAGACCTATGCACTCCATGATTTACAGATGACATGACTCCAGAATCCAGACACTCCTTTCCCTTCTTTCACCGAATCCAAAATTTCCGGTTTCCAGACGGCACGCTTAGGTCTGAAGCTCTACACTGTCTGGGTGAGAACCACACCCTATTTGCAGGCGGACTATTACTTGGGAGAACAGCAGATAGTCGATGAAGTGGGCTTTTCCCCATCTTGTCAATGATTGGAAAAGTTATTTCATGGTTTTCCGGTTGAGCTGTGAGAAGCGCATGTTTAGCTCCGTATTCTATCAGTTTATTAATCGTCTGCTGACATATTCGCCATTTAGACTTAACAGCAAGATCAAGAACAGTATTTCCTCTGAAGTCTAACGAATTTATGTCTGCATGACCATCTACCACTAACATTGTCACTATTTTCTGTACGAGTCCATTGTTTCTGAAATTTTCAGAAACTCTACTCATATAGATGCCTCTGTTCAACAAATCTTCACTTTTCACGAAGTCTACTTTCCGTATTGATTCGTCTACCCCTATTATTCCGAGGAAGTCACTTAAAACATCGTTCATGAGACCAGGACCATAAATAACCGCATGGAAAGCATAAAATCCGCGGTGATCTTGGTATTCGTCCAAGCATCCATGTTGCAAAAGCAATTCAACAACATCAACACGAACCCATTTGGCTGCCTTAATTAGAGCAGTCTCTCCATATACATCTCTTGCATTCATGTCAACTCCAGCGCCGAGTTCATCTCTCCAATCCAACAATAATTGGACTATATAACTGCATCCACGTTCTGAGGCTTTCATGAGGGCCGTTTCTCCTTCGCTCGTTTTCGCATTAATGTTTGCGTTTTTCTTTAAAAGAAGTTTGATAATATCGCTAACCTGATCTTTGTAGCATTTGTTATTTGTACAGTTACATAAACCAACCGCCACATGGAGAGCTGTCTCAGCATGAGAACCTAAAGCAGCCACATTAAATCTACCTGATTCTAGAAGAACCTGCAAAACTCGTTGGTGTGAGTTACACAGTTGATCTTGGTCTATACCTGACTCGTCTTTGCGTCTCAAACATTCCAAAACTTTTTCAATTGCTATGTGCAAAACCGTGTGAAAGGCATTGTTTTGATCTTCTCTTTCAACATTCCCCTTCAGTAGTTTTACAACTTCGTCTGCATCAGCGGATTTAATTGCCGAGAGTAGAGATTCCATTGCACTCAGACCTTGATGACAGCCTACGCAAATTATTCACAATCATTTATTCATTCTCACTTCTCAGGAATGCTGAACAATATTCAAATAATACTGGTTATAGATATATATATTATTAAAGCAACAGCATATGCTTGTGCATTTAAAAATTGGAGTAGGCTCGACTGCAGATGGAGAAAGACAAATGAAATAGTTCCACATGAATAAATTAATTTAGGTAAAGGAATGCCATGTTTTGAATAAGTATGCATTTAAATTTGAATATTTTTAGAGCAGCTCTTAGGTTTTAAGCAACCCTGAAAGGTGCTGTAATATGGTTATCAGAGAGACCCTGTGGGTTCATCTTAAGATAAGCTGAAAATTTGTTGATCTGCCTCAGGTGGAACAGTTCGGATTTGCATTGGTGATTCCAGGATACTAGAAATATGCAAAAAAAGAAATATGCTGTTCTGTCCTGGGAAGGGTTGAAATTTAGGATGTGCGGTTCAAAGGAGCAAGCAACTGTTGTTGCAAGGGTGCAAAGTGCCCAATGATTTCTAGCTAGGTGGTCTTGGCCCTCGTGGAAGTGAGTTCCCCCAGTGAAGCCTTGTCTGATAATGGCAGATCCAGACTTTTCCCAGGGTGGGAGCATATAAGCAAGGTTCTACACAGCTTAACCCACAGTTTTTGGGGAACTTTTCAGTCATCAGGGCTTTTGAACTTTTCAAAACCATGTTCGATTTCTCTTAGTCATCAGCAGCTTTTGACAAACTTACGTGCCTCATCACAAGGTTTTCCACCTCACTTTCAGAGCTTCTACGAGACCTGACCGTCTGGAGAGGCAACACTGAAGCTGACACAACAATGATCACATACACTGTGGCACGAAACCAAGAGGAGCTAGTTGGACGTTAAGCCCACCTTGATCCGGAAAGCAATGATCCTAAGGTCCGACAGCGTACAGCATACCTGCTCATGACTTTCTCAATGTATATATGGCAAGGGACCTAAAGCACTAACGTTTGACAGGACACAATAATCCGCTTCCTCAAAGTCTACATTCTGCCCTCTTTTGGAGTTTAATCATTAAGCTCGTCCTTGAACACTAGACAACAGTTTTACAGCAAATCATTTTAAAATTTCTATTGAAATTTTGGCTTTTAAATGATATTCTGTGTGCATGACTCGGGATAATCAAAGCTTATAACTGATCCCATCGCCAGCATGAATGTCTCGATGACCACTGATATGATTGCAATTTCACCTAATAACTGAGCTATATGCACCCTAGAGGATAATTAATTGGAATGAACTTCACTGGAGTGGGGGTGCCAAAATCAAAGATTTAAAACTTATCACGGCTAGGAGTTGACGTTTGTGACTTTTGGATGTCAAACTCCTAGCAAATCCAACCCTTTTGCTAGTCCAAAAGAGTAGGATCTTCAATCCAATGCCATGCTGGAAAAGAAGCTATTCTCTGATTCGTGCAAGAATTTTGGTAGGTTGGCTTAAGCTTCTGTAGCATATCTGAGGATGGGATGTGGCTTAGATCCTTGTTCAGAGCACCAAGGTCGCAGGTGATGCACTGCAATTCCCTGTCTGGGAACTGGGAATGCTGTCACTGTTTTTCTCCTTATCCATCCTAGAGTGCATCTGTTATCTGCTATATGTACTGCATTTGTTGGGCTCACGGTGGTGTATTCGATATTTGCGATTAGTCTGTGATCCAACAATTGCAAGTTCAAGCCTGCTAAGCAGAGTCCGTGTAATGACCCCAGTTGGCAAGCTGTTCGCACACATTCATATTTGACACCAAGTCAAAAATTGTGGAAGTTAGATGCTAGAGGTACATTTTTAGCTCATATTAAAGTAAAAGCCCTTTCTCCTTTCAATCTTCCTTCTCCCTTCCTCCCTCATTCGCTCAGGGTAGAGTTTATACAAGGGCATGGAGATCCAAATCACCTAAATTCTAATATTTAGATCTCGAAGGCACAGGGAATCTTCTCTGGCAGCCAAGGTCATTGGGCCCACCATTGAAGCGGTATCTGGTCATCATTGGCAGAGTTCCGACAAACTATGGTTCCAAATGAACTGTCTACATTTGTGATTACATATCACAGAGTAAGCAAGATTATTTTGGATCGTTAAATTGAATTAAATGCCCAGAAAATAACTGAGATTTGTAGAATGGAAATTGGAATATGACATTTCATGGTGAAGGTGTTCCATATCATTATTAACTGACTTGTTCATTTAGGATATACCGGTAGTCGGACAAACATTTTAAAAGGTCTGATAGCTTCATTGCACTTCAGATCCTTCAACTCCGGCACACTGGTGCCTAAATCTGAGGAGAAGAGAACGTATATTACAAGCTGGTTGCACATCCTACTGGCAGCAGCAATATTCCAGTTGTCCTACGGCTTGGACGAGCGTGCTACAACCATTTTAGCAGCTCCAAATAAGGCGTACATGAGACCTTTACAAAAAACGGCTAATAGAAGCGTTAAAAATGTTGAGTAATTTCCTTTGGAACTAAAATTTGACGACAGTTGAAATGACTGAGCGCCTGTGAATAAGCTGGTCCCCGCGGCGCGGCTTTCGTTGGGCGCTGTAGAAATCTTGGGATTACGATTACGATAACAGTATGCTACCAGCGAGATCCCGGAAAATTCTGTAATATGTCTACTCCAACAACGTCACATGTAGGACATATGGAGCCCGTATGATAATATTCCCATATGGGCTTCATATGTCCTACATATGGAATCATATGGGCCTATATGTCCTACATATGACGTTGCTGGTGGGGTAGCGATCAAATTACGTCGGAAGCTTAGTTTAACAGTGAAACATATTACGCCCAATACGGGCTACTAGGCCTATATCCTTTGATACCCGGTGGCTTAAGCATAAAAAGTCGGAGTTACCAATGACCGACGAGGTCGCTACGGTCGCTATATAAAGAGCGTACATGTATAAAAGGCTGCCCGGCGGGAGCGGGAAACACATTGAAAAAATTGCATGTGCTCAATTAATTGAAACAAATTCATGCCTATGCACTCGATTAATACAAAGTCCATAACATGAGACATCACATTATGATTTTTTATTGAAAATGAGATTTGTATTACCATTCTGTATTACCATACTGCTGTAGTTTCAGTATCCACGTCGCAAGGGTTTACCCATTGGGGAAAACCCAATGCAATAAACCGCTATACCACATATACTATATAAATCTACATATAAGAATCTGTGGCTATACCCACAATCGGCCGTTCCCGCAATTTCTACAAACACGCTAGAAACAAAATTTAGGAAGGGATCTCTTAAAATCTTTGCCTAGGAATATATTGCTTTTCGACGTGGAACAAGAGCGGGCAGAGCATGTATTCATGATGTATAAAGTCGTGAAACGCAAAGGATTTGAAGGATTTGTTTACAGGGTAAATATAGAATTTAAAAAAATGGTGGACAGAAGTAGTTCAATTTGACGGGAGCTGCATGATCGCCTATAATATATATACATACATATATATACATATATATATTGACGCCTATCATCCTATACACAAACTATAACAATTATTCACAATCACTTATTCAGTCTCACTTCACAGGAATACCAAACAACACCGAAATACTACTGGTGTATATATACATAATATATTATAATAAAGCAACAGCATATGCTTGTGCATTTAAAAATTGGAGTAGACTCGACTGCAGATGGTGAAAGAGAAAGGCAACAGTTCCACATGAATAAATTAATTTAGGTAAAGAAATGCCATGTTTTGAATAAGTATGCATTTAAATGTGAATATTTTTAGAGTAACTTTTGGGTTTTAAGCACTTCTGAAAGGCGCTGGTACATGGTTATCAGACAATTCATGCAGGTGCATATCAAGATAAACTGAAAATTTGTTGATCTGCCTCAGGTGGAACAGTTTGGATTTGCAGTGGTGATTCCAGAAGACTAGTACAGCGCAAGAAATATGTTGTTGTGGCCTGGGGAGGCTTGAAATTTAGGATGCGCCGTTCAAAGGAGCAAGCACTGTTGGTGAAGGGGTGCAAAGTGACCAATGCTTTCTAGCTAGGTGGTCTTGGCCTTCTTAGGAGGGAGTTCCCCCAACGAAGCCTTGTCTGCTAATGGCAGATCCAGAAGTTTTCCCGGGGTAGGGGCATATAAGCAAGGTTGTAGGTAGCTCAAAAGCCCAGATGACTGAAAAAGTCCCCAAAAACTGAAGGTTTTTTGGAGGACCTTTTTGAGTCATCTGGACTTTTGAGCTTTTCAAGACAATTTTCGATTACAGTTTTTGACAATCTTATGTGACCTTAGGTTTTCCACCTTATTTTCAGAGCTTCTACGAGACCTGACCGCCTGCAGTGGCAAGACTGAAGCTGACACAACAATGATCACATACACTGTGGCACGAAACCAAGAGGAGCTAGTTGGACGTTAAGCCCACCTTGATCCGGAAAGCTGTGATCCCAAGGTCCGACAGTATACAACATACCTGCTCATGACTTTTTGAACGTATATATGCAGACACGAAAATCTGTACATAACTTTGGGGAGACCGCGCGATAGCGCAGAAAATTTTTTTGGCATTTTTTTGTTCATAATGGGGGACAAAGTGGGACAGTAAACATAAATGGGGACAGAGACTACACAAATATTCATTATACATCAGTTGCATGCAGATTACAGAGTTCGTATGACGATAAAGAGTAAATATCTAGGTTCTAAGTAAAGGCTAAAAAAGGCTAAATAAGCCGAAACTGCTAACACTGGGCAACAGAAAAAAAATTTTTTCTTGTTGCCTTCGGTTTTAGACCTGTTCTTGGGGTAATTTTGGGCGCTGATTCAGAAAATGTCATTGGATTGAGTGCATCAGGTCTAGTTTCTCAGATATCGTCGATTTTGTAAAGAAAACCCAGTCCACTCTTTAAGCGATGTCTTTGACAAAACTAAAATGTCATAATTTATTTTTATTTATGGCTAATTATAATTCTTGCTGATTCATATAATGCCTACATCCTTATAATGTAAAATCAGCATATCTTGCCGCGTGCTGAGATATTGCTGATTCAACGAAATAACTATTCCGTAGCCTACAGCTTACTCAGCACTAAATTCATGGCCTCATTTAGAATTTATTTGTGCTTATACAGCATTTCATGGTTTCGAACTATGTAAATAGATTATGATGAAGTCAGCATTTATAGCCTATATAAACCGCCTCCTGAAAGCTAGAGCAGCCGCAGTCGTCTTAGGGCATATTAAGAGTTGGTCGCAAGAACAATCTGTGAATGTGAACATTAAATAACTTTATGTTCTTACTATTTTTTAGGTTAGTCACTTAATTCCTCAGATGCGAACATCCTTAAGGTTATGGCTACTTCCAGACGGAGCTGCATTAACCATCCGGACATATTCTGCTACATTTGTGGGGAATACACACTAAAAGCAAACAGGAAACCGATTTCTGAGTTTGTAAAAAGAGCATATGTAGGTTATTTTGGTGTCAAACTTGGAGATCAAGATAAGCAATGGGCTCCTCATACAGTATGCAAAACTTGTATTGAACAATTGCGCCACTGGACAACTGGAAAGAGAAGCTGCCTGAAATTTGGTGTACCGATGGTTTGGAGGGAACAGATAAACCACTTGGACGACTGTTACTTTTGTATGGTTAATATCATAGGCATCAATCGAAATAATCGTCACAAGTTGTCTTACCCTGATATACCTTCAGCCAGGAGACCTGTTCCGCATTCGGATATTGTACCAGTTCCACCTTTTCGCGAACTACCTCAGCTCTCAGACGATGACACTTGCATGTCCAATATCGGACAAGATGACGAAAGTGAAGAAAGTGGGGGCAGTGACAGTGATTTCCAATCAACTTCACACAGTGAACGTTTTGACCAAAAAGAGTTGAGTGATCTGATCAGGGACTTAAATCTTTCCAAAGAGTCCTCTGAATTGCTTGCGTCCAGACTAAAGGAAAAGAATGCACTTCAGCCTGGAACGAAAATTACAATTTATAGAAACAGAGAAAAAGATTTGCTGCCATTCTTTACCGAAGACAACAACCTAGTATTCTATAATGACATCAGCAACTTATTGAAGAAAATTGGTCTGTCGGATTACAGCCCAGATGAGTGGCGTCTTTTTATCGACAGTTCAAAACGTAGTCTGAAATCTGTGCTTTTAAATAACGGCAACAAATTTGGTTCTATTCCAATCGGTCACTCCACCAGGATGAAAGAAGAGTACAATGCCATCTCTTTAGTACTGGAAAAGATAAAATACAAAGAACATCAATGGGTAATTAGTGTAGACTTGAAGATGGTAAATTTCCTCCTTGGTCAACAAAGTGGCTACACAAAGTATCCCTGCTTTTTGTGTCTTTGGGACAGTAGAGCCAAGCATGAACATTGGACAAGAAAAGATTGGCCTTCGAGGAAAGACATGGTGGTTGGAGCTCAAAATGTAATCAAGGAATCTTTGGTGGCACGAGATAGGATCATACTGCCACCACTACATATAAAGCTAGGCCTGATGAAACAATTTGAATAAAGAAGGTTCATGCTTCGAATACATAGTACACAAGTTACCAGGAATTACAATGGAAAAATTGAAGGCTGGAATCTTCGATGGTCCACAGATCAGGCAACTTATGAATGACCCACTTTTCATACCATCAATGAATGAAATCGAATCTTGTGCCTGGTCTTCCTTTGTTCTTGTAACTAAAAATTTTCTTGGCAACAAGAAGGCAGACAATTATGCACAACTAGTAGAGGATATGCTTCTTCATTTCAACAAGCTTGGCTGCAACATGAGCATTAAAGTCCATTATCTCCACAGTCACTTAGATCGCTTTCCAGAGAATCTTGGTGACTTCAGCGAAGAGCAAGGTGAAAGATTTCACCAAGACATCAAAACAATGGAAAATCGATATCAAGGAAGATGGGATGCACACATGATGGCAGACTATTGCTGGAATATTATGCGCGATTGTTCCGGCAGATGCCACACTCGGAATTCGTACAAAAGGAGCTTCTTCGGTGTCGAATGACTTGAAATTTTTATAACAAACTTGTTCTGTTTGGTATCATATAAGTACAGTTTCAGGTACTACCATTTTCTGTTAAGTATTTGTATTATTATGTTTATTTAGTGTATCACATAATAAATTGAGCACTACATAATTATAGCTATAGCCTTATGTTTTATGGGCGAGCAGAGGCAAGGACTGGTATATGGCATAATGTTCTATATCTCGAAAACTAGACCTGCTGGGAGAAAACTGGTGCCTTTTCTGGAATCAGCAGGTCAAATATACCCAGAAACAGTTCTAACATTTGAGGCAACAAATTATGTGTTGGCCAGTGTAATGACATTTCAGTGAGGGAAACAACCAGATGTATGTTTTTTGTACAATTTTCTACGCATACTTTTGCAACTTGATTAAAGGGTTTTTAACACTTTTATTCACAGTTGGTAAGCACGCTTCGAAGATGCATCAGAAGTAGAAGCTATGGCTCGGAGCCTAGATCACTTAAACTATCGTTAACAACTAAACACGCAACAAGGTGCAACTACACCATGTGTCGAACTCTGAGACAAATAGCAAGCAGTAATGAATAATGGCTATCTCAATAAATTCCTCAATAGCGTCTTGCTGATAGTGAAACCCGTCTGCCTTTGTCTTTCCATATTTATCCTCCTCTCTAGTCCTGGCAATTTTCCTCATATGGTGGTCCTTCTGCGCTGCCTTACCGCTTATTTAGCATTCCATATCGCTTTCCCTGTAGGCCTACCGCGATACAGGGTCTTATTTGGTCATCCTGATGTGGTGGAAGATTTCAGTTGCATTCCATCTTCTCTCATCATACATTGCAGCATCATCCTCCCCTCACATTCCTGTGCTCAACCGTCTGTCCTACAGATCCCACTCTTCCTTCCAGCTCCCATCCTTAGGTGGACGCGCTGACTTTGGGGTTTTATCTTGCCGTGTCTTCATATCTGTGTGCCTCTGTCTATCTCCTTTCCGCTGTCTGACGTCTTTTCGTCTTTGCATGAGTCATGCCTAATTGTCTTAAAGTTCCTGTCTTTTATCATATAAATTATTTAATTCTACAATACTTGATGATAAAAGTTTAATGAGGCAGGGAGACAGTGCTTGGTTTACCGCTGTTCCCCTTACTGTCCCCCATTAGAAGTTTTAACTTTGGGGAATAATCCCCAGTCAAAACTTTGGGGAGGACGGTCCCTCTCTGTTCCCCGTGATTTACGCCACTGTATATATGGCAAGGGACCTAAAGCACTAACATTCGACAGGACACAATAATCCGCCTCCTCAAAGCCTACTTATGACCCTCCTTTAAGAGTTTATTCATTAAACTCCTCGGTTGAACACCGGCCAACAGTTTTACAGCAATATTTCTTTTGAAATGTTGACTTTAAATGATATTCTTTGTGTGCATGACTCAGGGTTATCACAGCTTTCAAACTAATTCCACCAGCAGCATGAACGTTTCGATGACAACCGGAGTGATTGCAATTTCACCTAAAAACTGAGCTACATATACTCTAGAGGATAACTATTGAGAACGAACTTCGCTGGAGTGGGGAGGGGTAGCCAAGATCGAAGAGTTAAAACTTATCACGGCTAAGAGTTGACGTTCGTGTCTTTTGCATGTCAAACTCTTAGCAAATCCAACCATTTTGCTAGTCCAAAAGAGTAGGATCTTCGATATAAATTCATACTGGAAAAAGAGCCAGTGCAGTGTTTCCTGTACACTCTCTGATTCGTGCAAGAATTTTGGTAGGTTGGCTAGAGCTTCTGTAGCATAGCTGAGGACGGGATTAAATTAAGCAAATAGATTCTTGTCCAGAACACCAAGGTCGGAGGTGATGCACTGCAATTCCCTTTCTTGGAAAAGGAAATGCTGTCGCTGTTTCTTTCTTGTCCTTCCTAGATTGCACCTGATATTTGCTATTGTATTATATTTGATAACTTCTATAGCGCTTCTTACAGAACAAACTACTCAGAGGCGCTTCCACAATGAAAACCCCTGGGAAATAAGAACGTCTTTAAACAACGAGCTGACTGACCTCTATCACCAACAGTGACCCCTGCACGAAACGATAGCGGAAGTTCATTCCACAGAGATGGACCAACAAAGGCATCGAAGACGGATCCAGTAACAGAGAACTGCGGAGGCGGAGACCTCGTAGTAGCTGCACAATGGCCTTCTCGGTTAGGAAGGTAAGAAAGTCACGAGCGGAGAATGACGGCGTACCAGACGAACGAGAACAGCGGCCCTATAGACCCGAAATAGATAACCAAAGACGTTTTGGACCCTTTTCGTGACAACTGACTTTCATTTCCCAGTAATCAGCTTCCGTCGGTATAGGCGATGGAGGGGTCTCAGCTGAGCGATCCATTCCGAGCGATGGACAGGGTCGCTTGTACAACGGAAACGTCGCTCCAGACAACGCGTCCGTCTGCGAAGTCGACGACAGTCACCATCGAACCAGGCAGCGAGAGGACGATGCCTGGATTTCATGAACCGCGGAGGAAGTATCTCATCCAAAAGATCAGTCATAGTAGTCGAGTATAAGTTGAATAGCTCATCAATTGGACATCTTGTGTACGGGGATTAGCAGAAAGAGGAGTGTTGCGGAGGCCCCTGCAAACTCCTGTCCATTCAATGATCTCCATCACCGGATATGACGTAACGTGTGAATAGGGAGCAGATGAAGATGAGGAAATCCGAATTCGATCAGTGCATGATCCGAAGCGACAGGCGGATGAACTCGGATGTCGTGAAAGAGCAGTCATCGCGAGTCCAAGATGCCTCCCTGGAGATGTATATGTTCTTTAATATGTTGATACAGGCCAAATTGATTCATCAAATCAAGAAGACGCTCCGTGGAAGGAAGAGACGGTTTCTCAAGGTGATTGTTGAAGTCACCGAGGATGACAAGTTGACTATTTCTAGTGGCAATGCTTTCAAGAACAGAGATAAACTCTTCAAAAAATGTACTGGTAAGAGCTGAAGAGCCAGATCTGTAGACGGCTAAAACAGTAACAGAACCATGCATAGTGGCAATGCTAAGGCATAGAGCTTCAAAGGCAGTTAATTCTATGTCAAGCTGTATTATAGAGGTACGCAGAGCCGAACGATAATAAACAATTCTACCACCACGGGGTGACTGTCCTCCAAGACCAGAGCCCTTTGGCCAGTCGAAGATGGATAAACCCGGCGGTGTAGCCCGAAAAACTGCAACATCATCCTAGCCAATATGCCAACTCTCGGTAATCACCAATAGATCCATATAAGACTCCTGTATGTCTGTGAGACATAGGCGAATTTGTCCGAAAGTGAGCGCACATTCCAAGAAGCAAACCGTAGACCAGGTGACCCATTGTGAACATAACTATGGCTTTATAGTTTCTTGTTTTTAACAGCAGGTTTCTTCAGTGGAGCAGAATTAGGAGTTTCGGAGTCCACAATATTATCTTTGGACAAGGTGAAAAAGCGATTTACAGCCGGGCACCAGATGTGAAGTTTGAATAGTTCCTTTCTTAGTGCAGGATATGGTCGCAGGTCAGATGATCTTGCACTGATAAGTTGACCAGACATGTAACTGATACGTTCCACAGTGATCACTGATTCATTTAGACCGTTATATAGCAAATTACGACAATGGAGGAATAGCTATAATAAGCTAATAAAAGATCTTTGAGTTGATAAAGGGCCTGACATGACCCCTAATACGACAAGATAATTGACTTTGTTTGAGTAAAAACCCGTTAGAAGTCACGTGATCTGCACGGAGGACGCAACATGGCGGTCGTAAAAGTAGAATTCGCAGACCAAAGTTATTCCAATCCAAAACAGACGAGAAAGGATTCTGCGGAAGAACTGTTTAAGACGAACGAGACGAACAATACGCACGGATCTAGACGAAAACAATAAAATAACGACGCTAAAAACTACAAAAAAACAAGAAGACAACTTAGCTCTCAAACTGACGTGTTTACACGACAAGCGCATCACGCTATATGTGTTGCATTTGCTCGACTCAGGTGATGTATTCGATATTTGCACTCCGAAATAGAATTGGATGTGCTCAATTATTTTAAACAAATTTAAGCCGGCTGATACAAAGTCGGTAATCCAGCTCTTGCAGGTTCAGGCTGCTGTGCGGAGTCCTTGTCATGACTCAGAGGAAATTCTTTGTGCACACTTATATTTGTCACCAAGCCACAGAATTCAGAATTGGGACATGGGAAGTACATTTTTTAGCTCAGGTTAAAGTAAAAGCTCCTTATCTTTTCAATCTTTCTTCTCCTTTCCTTCCTGTCTCGCTCAGGGCAATGTATGCAAGAGCATAGGGATCCAGTTACCTAAGTTCTAATATTTAGATCTCGATGGCAGAGGGAAGCTTCTCCGGCAACCACGGTCATTGTGCCCTCTTTGAAGCAGTACCTGAACACCAGTGGCAGAGTTCGACAAGCTATCATTTCATATGAACTGTCTAAGTTTATGGTCACACATCAAAGAATAAGCAAGATTATTTTAGATCATGAGATTAAATTAGATGTCCAGAAAGTAAGTGAGATTTGTAGGATGGAAAGTTGAATCTGATTTTTATGGTGAGGAAATTGTGTTACTTTTTTACATATCGTTATTAACTTATTAGTTCATTTTGGATAGTTGGACAAACATTTTAGATATACATTTTAAAAGTTGTCAGGTTGCTGGATTGCATTTCAGATCCTTCAGCTCCGGCACACTGGTGCCTTAATCTCGGGAGATGAGAAAGTAAATAGGAGTGTCGTCAGTAGATTATTAACAGATTTCAACTGGTGGCTTTGCAATAAAATAGCCCATTTAAAATGCAATCGACACAACACTTCATACCCATTGTTGATTTTGACAGGATAGGGGTTGGTTAAGGAACTATTTTATTCTTATTTAACATTCTGATCAGTGAATGGAAAGAAATGTTCGACCTAAATACTAGTTCTGCAACAACGAATATTTATTTTCCTGCACTTTCTCCTTAAAACATGACATACCAAATCCATAGTGTGAAAGACTCTTAAAACTCTTCCGTATACTTCCCTAGCCTTAAATAGCCTGCAAAAAATGTCTGGATAGGCCGCCGTATTACAGTGGGTTGTATTCATGTTGAGAGAAATGGGAAGGCAGCGGATTCATTGCATCTCGGTAAGATTTCTTTAAGATAAGCAACGACTTCAATTTTGATTGGCCAGCCCTGTGAGCGATAGACACAAAGGTTGAGGTAGCTGAAACTGGGTGGACGACAAGTGGGTGGAGGAATAGCGAATTTGCAAATTCAGGTGTGAGACCCCACCTCTCATTCTATAAGGGTAAAGGAAGACACTAAGATTTTTAAAAATTCCTCCTGTAACAACTCAGAAGTTTGGAATAGTGCGCCTTCAATCCTGGAAAGACCAACTGTTGATCGTATTTTCATGCAGAGTAGCCTGATATAATCAAGTCGAGAGTACCGACAATTTTCTCTTTCACTTTACTTTTTTCGAACCTACATTTCGCGCTGAATAGACTGATACATTCAAGGCGAGAGTATTGACAACTGTTATAAAGGACGTTTTTGACTCATTTGACTGCGCAGCTGTATGGGTGCTGCTTCTGTTTCGTAGGATTCCTGAGAAGTTTATGGATCTTATAAGAGGACTGTACAGAAACACGCAACTGTGGCACGTCTATATAATGAGTCTGAATTATCTAGACGTCTATGATATAAAATAAAATAAGTAAGAAGTAGAATACGACAAGGCTGCAGCTTACCGTAGATGGATCAAATCTGATTTTGCCACCGATGGATCAGATTATGAAACAGACTATTGTTGAAGAAGTTGCAGATATTGCATCTAATATGTTCTAGCAGCTGGATCATGTCGATGCTGTGCCTCTGCTCGCCGAAATGCTGAAGATCCTTGTTCTGTCTTTCGAAATAATCAGTAGAACTCCACATAATGACATAACACGGCAGTATGGGCGGATCAGCGAATTTTGTATTAACTTCATAGTTGCCAGTGTGGTCGATAACCAGAGCATAACCGCCCTAACAGCTCCTCTTCCCTTCTCGCTGTTGTCTTCTGGCAACCGGACAACCCACTGTCTTGACGCTGCGCTCGTGAATAAGCTGGTGCCCTGCGCTTAGTTTTCAAGCAGGCTTTAGAAATTTCGAGTTTACAATTACGATTACGAATGACGAAATAAACTTCCACTTGCATATCAATAGGTATATTTATAGTTCCATAATTCCATTTGATCAGTTAGTTATCAGAAACATTGTAAATGCTGTAAAATTCCCTTAGTGGGTTTCCAATCGTTTCTTAAAGTTATGAACGCAACATTGGACGACGAAGTTTGCGGTAAAAAATTTACGGAAAATCAAGTTGCTAACTTCATACCCATCACTGCCTCAGGGCTAGTAGCTTAAGAGAGGGCACTTCTTTTTCTTTAGGTTCAGCCGTTTAACATTTAAATGGTCACATCCTCAGCCAATTCTACGTAGTCAAATCTTTTTTATTCATCAGCCAAGTTAAAATAAAATATATCGTTCATTCTGATTGTAATTAATTAGTAACTTCCACCGTGCCGGTGTGTAATGCACAAGACATCAACAGTTACTAAAAGCTCGGACTCATGAACACTACTGCGAGAGAGCACACTTCTGTAATTAGCCCAATAAGTGAGTCATCCAGCTTTAAGGATTTAAGCAATTCAAACTTCTTAAGTTGCTGTGGAGTGCCCGTATTAGTAGAAATTCAGTTTTCGATGGGATAAGGAGAAGTTTGTCAGTGGCCAATCAACGCTGTACCTCAAAGGCATCAGGCAACTGCTGCATAGATGAGTGTCAAACTATCAAATGAAATGTTGGTCTGAGTATCATCAGCATAGAAACGATATCCCAGTGAATGATTATCAAGCAATGTACCTAGCAGTGTGGTGTATAATGTAAACAAGCGGACCAAGCACAGAAACCTGTTGACCACCACATATCAACAAAGCAAGAGACGACTAATTACCATTTAAATATACTGGTTGCATGGGGGCAAAGATAAGCAGCAAACCTATGTAGGGCAGAACCAGACACACGAAACCAGTACTGGAGACAATGCAAAAAGGAGAGAATGGTCCAAAGTATCAGAAGCAGCAGACAAATCAAGAAGAACAAGTTCTCTCACCTTGCCTTTTTATGGAGCACATGATGTCACCAAGAAGGGCAGATTCTGTTGAACGAAACTTACGGTATATGCAGACTGAAAAGGGGACATTAGTGAGTTGGAAGGTAGGCGAATGTGCATATGATTCATAACTAATGATCTGTTATCATTCTGCCAATGTTTTGGTATGCTCTGATTATTTGTTTTGCAGTCAAGTTTTTGCATACTACAATAATGGTCCGAATTCGTAATATATATTGTATTTTGAATCAATGAAATGCATATAGTTTAAGGGTATCAACAAGCTGTCTGTTTGCATGCTTTAGCATGGCACTAAACTGTACAAAACACGGGTTATTAAGTGTGCAGTCATTAGCTGGGACAAATTCACAAAACTGACATAATGTAATGTAATAGGCTTACGCAGACACTGGTGCAGTGAAGACTGTTGTGCACTGTGTGGCTGTCACTTAAATTCGATATAAAACAAATGTCTGAACTACCCAGATTCGTAATTAGGCAAAAGCAAATCAAACAGCTTTAACAATACATTTATCAGAAATGCTGAGTAATCAAAATGAAATGATATCTTACTCATTTTCAGTAGAATAACAGCTTAAGCAGTATACACAGAATTTCAAAGATTATTCAGAAATAAATGACCGTGTCATGCTACTGTCATCACCATCATCATCATCATCATCACCATCACCACTACCACCACCACCATCATCATCTGTTACCAACACCAGCCATTTGACAGTGATGGATGCAAATAAATAATCTCCATTTTCCTCTGTCATTATGTCAAGTCCAGTGCTCCTCTCATGTTAAGTCCAAATCTTTGGGGTCGTCCATAAATGACGTCCGCAGAGAGGGAGGAAGTGTTCACACAAATGCGGACAAGGGGACGACCTCCTAAATCCTCGTTTATATTGTCCATCCAGCGCAGTTGTGGTCTTCCTTTGTTTGTCTTTTTTCTTTCGAATCTTGCATCCGATCAACTGGCATTCTCTCCTTATGAACAAACCATTGCAGTTTTCCCTAAACAACTTTGTCCAGCAGAACTGTTTGGATATCTACAAAATGTGATCGATTATTTGAAACAAGTTCATTTCTATATAGTCGGCTAATACAAAATCCATAACAATGAGAGATCACGTTACAAAATATGTATTAGTAATGTAATTTGTTACCATTCAATGATGAAAGATTCAAGTGCTTCAGCATCAGTAACACTGTAACCAGGATGTTTTTGGTGTTCCACGGTTTTCTTAATCGGGAAACCCAGTGCAATAAACCGCTATACCCAAATATAACCTCCATGATATAACCATAGCCTCTATAGCTGCAGGCTCTGGATATACCCATCACAGATATAATAACATTGTTATCATATCTACATGTATGATTCCCATAACGGATCGTTTCAACAACTGCTCCAAGCACGCTAGGAATATATTGAGCTTCGACATGGAACAAGAGCGAGCACAGCCTGCATTAATATTGATGTCTGTGAGACAGAGTAAGTAAAGTCGTGGAACGCAAAGGGTTTGTTCACAGTTTAGATGATGAATTCATTAAACGCCTTTATAGAATCTGCCAAAGGGCTGCTGGAAAATGCGGTGCTTGTTCGCAAGGTGTCCCGTTCAATCCTAAAAGAAAACGTTTGAGCACTCCGTAAACAGAACACGTCTCTCTGGCTCAGCATATTGTAACTGTAAATGGAAATTGATATAGCGCCACTTCATGATTGGTTCATCAGAGGCGCTCCCGGCCCGATGCCCCAGAACTAGTGGAGAATAATGCGGCCTTCACGTGCTTGCGGAAAAGAGAGAGATAGAAGTTCCCGCCGAAGATCAGCAGACATGTTCCTCCATGAGGCGGGGTCAATGACAGCGAAACTACGACGCTGCGCAGTAGCAGTTCGCGCCCAAGGGATGACTAGATCTCTCTGGACCGCTGACTGCAATAAGCTGGAAAGTGGAGGAGGATCCAAGACCTGCAAAAGCCGTTTTCCTAAGTCAATTCTGAAGCAGATAAATGCATGGATTAGAGTAATGGAAGCCTGGGCCGAGAGAGAACGTCGAATAGTGCTTAATTGGCGCAGGTAGTAAAAGCAGGTTCGACGGACGTTATTTATGTGCTCCCGCAAAGTGAGTCCCCGATCCAGGGTTACACTCAGCTTGCATACTGTGGTAGAGAAAGAGACGTGAAGAAAGAGCATTTGTCATGTCAGTCTTTGATGTTGAATGGAACTACCATGCGCGCTGGCACACACACAAAGGCCTATGCTCGCGCTACCTGCTGTTAACCAACTCTGCTCTTCTTGCGATTTCTTCACGGCCCGTTCATTCAAAACCGAAAACGCTGCTTTTCATAGGATCCTCTCCTGATCCCTCTTCGACTTCTTTCTTGCCAATTCCAAACACCACCCACTGTAGCCGCCTGTTTCTCTACGCCTCCCTGACCTTTGGATCTGGACCTGAAGTTGAACGTGACCATAGCTTGTTTTGATGCACACAAGCGCGAGTACACATACATATCTATGCATATCTCAACGAGTTTTCAGTAAAGAGGTCGCCCACAAAGGACGTCCGCAAAATGGCCTACTTTGGACTCCTCCCTCCCCTTGTCCGCATTTGGAATCACCATGAATTTCTCGCATTGAGGCAGTCCGCACTATAAAGCCAGCGATTACAGAAGCCGGGCTAGCCAGGGATAGAGTAAGGCGTGGGAGCAACTTAGGCTGCTCCCAGCTAAGTCCACTAACGATCCAGCATTGTACAGACTCTGCTGCCGAAGTCGATGTTTCAAGCATAGGCTGTGCTGAGGTAACTAGTATGCACCAAACCTTTTAGATGCGGAAGTCAGCATTGGACTCAACCCTGCCTTGTCCGCATTTGTATGACCTCTCTTCCCGCTCTTTGCGAACGTCCTCAATGCACAACCCAAAATAGTCCAACAAAATAAAATATGGTCCTTGAGATATAGCAATAGAGATATTCTGAATATGTCTAGTTCCAGAGTTTTAAGCAAGTAAACAGAAACGGACAGGAGGCACAGCAAGTTCTGCTTCTCATCACAATAATGAATACAACGACGACACTGCATCAGTTGCACAGATAAGGAAAGGGAACAATGGAAATTAAGCAAATGTGTTTGAAGAGTGTTTGATATGGTTCGCTGTGATTGACAGAGTTCGGTTCGCTGTGTCTGGAACAAACGAGGGTTTAAATTAACAGGTCTGCCGCATGTGTCTAGGCTTAACAAAACATTAGGGTTTTTTGATCGCTGTTTGTACAGATGGTAGGCCTACACCGTGTCGGTTTATGTTAATGTAGACCGAGATTCTCCTCAGGCCGTGGCTATCCGACTGTGCTGGAGCGTGGAAATGGGTCCAGAAGGTCCTTCGCAACCGGCCCCACCGGCTGAAAGATAATCATGCTCCACGGTAGACGGCGAGGTGTCCTGCCCAACAGGGGATGACTTCTCAGCCGCTGGGTCTGCTTCGGAAGAAGTTGCCTTTGCCACTTCGGCCAGCCGCTTGACGCTCAGACCTGGTACAATTATCAGCATGTTGCGGACGTCGCCCGATTCGGAGTAGCGCCTGAGGTACTGGGTGACGTGGCCGACGGCAGCCGTCATGGCGCAGAGGAAGGAGGAGCCGGCTGCATAGAAGGCCCAGCCGTAGCCGTAGGTCAGAACCTGCGTCTCCGGTGCGTTCGCCGGCTTCTTCCATTGAGACACTTCGTCGTTGACCGCTGATATGTAGAAAATCTGACCCATCGCCAAAGTCAGAGCTACGCATAAGCAGTACAAATTTAATATTATAGGCCTGATGATAGGCCTACACCCTTCGATATCGGCCTATACAGCTCCACATATGTGTAAAATATACAGCGTTGTTCAAAGTACCGGACCAGCGGAGAGAGCGGGTTGAACAGAGTGGTTGAATTGTAAATAACTGACGAAGATTGGAGGGTTGGGAGAATTGTAGTATATTGTAGGTCACAGTACCTTGTACTCTATTTGTTCAGGTATTTTAGTAATGGATCAGAGAGGGTCGCTTCGCCCATGCCAAGAACCCCTAAACTCAGATTGGAAGGACCTTGGGGGCTTGGCCCTTCTGGATCCACCAAGGAGTGGCAAAGGAGTTCCAAATGCTTCATAACCCATCCTCTACTGATGCACCTACATGACCTATCAATGTCATTCCAAAACGGCAAAAGGACAGCTCTGTAGTCGAGGCGAGTCATACGTGGATTCTAAGCATTAGGAAGTAACAGAGAGGAGCTAATCGTCATCATCATCAGCAGCAGCAGCAACAACAACAACAGCAACAGTAGCAGCACGATCTTCATTGCCATCGTTGTATTCGCCATTCGTGAAATTGTTGATCGTCGTAGTTGTTGACGACGTTGTTGTGATCATCATGAGTTCATCACGTCGATCACCGTTTCTTTCATCGCCGTCATCATCATCATTTCATCACCTCACTATCATCATCATCGTCATCATAATCATCATCATCATCATCATCATCATCATCATCATCATCATCATCATCATCATCATCATCAACAATAACAACAACAACATTTCTTTACCTGACCATCATTATCAACATCGTCGTCCTTGTCGTCGTTGTCGTCGTCATCATCATCATCCTCACACTCATAACAATTTTGTGTGTGCACTGTGTAAAAAATACTCGATTGTATACGTTGCATGTAATCCTACATGAAATCATGCACAACATCGCCGCTGCCGAGATCATCGTCATCGTTATCACAGTCATCGTCCTACTTAATAAGCACAGGGTCATCACATGAGACAATGAACAAGACTCCTCCCGCTAGGGTTTTGACGTCATGTTTCAAGTATCCCACAATGGTAAGCATTTCCGCCGCCGCCATCAGCACCAGACTGAGCAATATGACAGGTGTCGCCTTCCGAATGCCACCTGCCATTTACATACATACGCATACATACATGCATACATACACATCTATATACACCCATACATACATACATACATACATACATACATACATACATACATACATACATACATGCATAAAGCCATACATACACACATACATACGTGCATACATAGATGCACACATACATGCATACATATATACATGCATGCATACATGCATAGATTCATACATATATTCATGAATACGTACGTGTCTACATTCATACATGCTCACAAAATAAATACATACAATTAAATTATATGCATACATATACACGTAAATACCAAAATGCATACGTACATATGTACATAAATTAGTACATATATAGATATACACATAAATACATACATAAATACATACATATATACGTACATACGTACATACGTACACAGTCTATATGTTTCCTACAGTAAAGTGCCATTGCATTTTATGCCGATGTCTACATCGTGATTTGTTCTGCTTGTGTTAGAATTGTGTAACATGTTATGTACAATTTAGGCAACAGGTGGCGCTAAGGAAGACTAGTAGTTCTTAAAATATAACCAATTTCTTGATCCTCTGTCTTGGATTTCATATTTCATCAATAAATTCCAACAATTAGGTTATTGTATAATAACACTGGCCAACAGAAAAAATTTTGTTTCTTGTTGCCTTCGGTTTTAGACTTGTTCTTGGGGTAATTTTGGGCGCTGATTCAGAAAATGTCATTGGATTGAGTGCATCAGGTCTAGTTTCTGAGATATCGTCGATTTTGTAAAGAAAACCCAGTCCACTCTTTAAACGATGTCTTTGGCAAAACTAAAATGTCATAATAAGCTTTATTTATGGCTAATTATAATTCTTGCTGATTCATATAATGCCTACATCCTTATAATGTAAAATCAGCATATCTTGCCGCGTGCTGAGATATTGCTGATTCAACGAAATAACTATTCCGTAGCCTACAGCTTACTCAGCACTAAATTCATGGCCTCATTTAGAATTTATTTGTGCTTATACAGCGTTTCATGGTTTCGAACTATGTAAATAGATAATGCTGAAGTCAGCATTTATAGCCTATATAAACCGCCTCCTGAAAGCTAGAGCAGCCGCAGTCGTCTTAGGGCATATTAAGAGTTGGTCGCAAGAACAATCTGTGAATGTGAGCATTAAATAACTACATGTTCGTACTATTTTTTAGGTTAGTCATTTAATTCCTCAGATGCGAACATCCTTAAGGTTATGGCTACTTCCAGACGGAGCTGCATTAACCATCCAGACATATTCTGCTACATTTGTGGGGAATACACACTAAAAGCAAACAGGAAACCGATTTCTGAGTTTGTAAAAAGAGCATATGTAGGTTATTTTGGTGTCAAACTTGGAGATCAAGATAAGCGATGGGCTCCTCAAACAGTATGCAAAACTTGTATTGAACAATTGCGCCACTGGACAATTGGAAAGAGAAGCTGCCTGAAATTTGGTGTACCGATGGTTTGGAGGGAACAGATAAACCACTTCGACGACTGTTACTTTTGTATGGTTAATATCATAGGCATCAATCGAAATAATCGTCACAAGTTGTCTTACCCTGATATACCTTCAGCCAGGAGACCTGTTCCGCATTCGGATATTGTACCAGTTCCACCTTTTCGCGAACTACCTCAGCTCTCAGACGATGACACTTGCATGTCCAATATCGGACAAGATGACGAAAGTGAAGAAAGTGGGGGCAGTGACAGTGATTTCCAATCAACTTCACACAGTGAACGTTTTGACCAAAAAGAGTTGAGTGATCTGATCAGGGACTTAAATCTTTCCAAAGAGTCCTCTGAATTGCTTGCGTCCAGACTAAAGGAAAAGAATGCACTTCAGCCTGGAACGAAAATTACAATTTATAGAAACAGAGAAAAGGATTTGCTGCCATTCTTTACCGAAGACAACAACCTAGTATTCTGTAATGACATCAGCAACTTATTGAAGAAAATTGGTCTGTCGGATTACAGCCCAGATGAGTGGCGTCTTTTTATCGACAGTTCAGAACGTAGTCTGAAATGTGTGCTTTTAAATAACGGCAACAAATTTGGTTCTATTCCAATCGGTCACTCCACCAGGATGAAAGAAGAGTACAATGCCATCTCTTTAGTATACCAGTCCTTGCCTCTGCTCGCCCATAAAACATAAGGCTATAGCTATAATTATGTAGTGCTCAATTTATTATGTGATACACTAAAAAAATTAAATTAATAATACAAATACTTAAAAGAAAATGGTAGTACCTGAAACTGTACTTATATGATACCAAACAGAATAAGTTTGTTATAAAAATTTCAAGTCATTCGACACCGAAGAAGCTCCTTTTGTACGATTTCCGAGTGTGGCATCTGCCGGAACAATGGCGCATAATATTCCAGCAATAGTCTGCCATCATGTGTGCATCCCATCTTCCTTGATATCGATTTTCCATTGTTTTGATGTCTTGGTGAAATCTTTCACCTTGCTCTTCGCTCAAGTCACCAAGATTCTCTGGAAAGCGATCTAAGTGACTGTGGAGATAATGGACTTTAATGCTCATGTTGCAGCCAAGCTTGTTGAAATGAAGAAGCATATCCTCTACTAGTTGTGCATAATTGTCTGCCTTCTTGTTGCCAAGAAAATTTTTAGTTACAAGAACAAAGGAAGACCAGGCACAAGATTCGATTTCATTCATTGATGGTATGAAAAGTGGGTCATTCATAAGTTGCCTGATCTGTGGACCATCGAAGATTCCAGCCTTCAATTTTTCCATTGTAATTCCTGGTAACTTGTGTACTATGTATTCGAAGCATGAACCTTCTTTATTCAAAGCCCTGACAAATTGTTTCATCAGGCCTAGCTTTATATGTAGTGGTGGCAGTATGATCCTATCTCGTGCCACCAAAGATTCCTTGACTACATTTTGAGCTCCAACCACCATGTCTTTCCTCGAAGGCCAATCTTTTCTTGTCCAATGTTCATGCTTGGCTCTACTGTCCCAAAGACACAAAAAGCAGGGATACTTTGTCTAGCCACTTTGTTGACCAAGGAGGAAATTTACCATCTTCAAGTCTACACAAATTACCCATTGATGTTCTTGTATTTTATCTTTTCCAGTACTAAAGAGATGGCATTGTACTCTTCTTTCATCCTGGTGGAGTGACCGATTGGAATAGAACCAAATTTGTTGCCGTTATTTAAAAGCACACATTTCAGACTACGTTCTGAACTGTCGATAAAAAGACGCCACTCATCTGGGCTGTAATCCGACAGACCAATTTTCTTCAATAAGTTGCTGATGTCATTACAGAATACTAGGTTGTTGTCTTCGGTAAAGAATGGCAGCAAATCCTTTTCTCTGTTTCTATAAATTGTAATTTTCGTTCCAGGCTGAAGTGCATTCTTTTCCTTTAGTCTGGACGCAAGCAATTCAGAGGACTCTTTGGAAAGATTTAAGTCCCTGATCAGATCACTCAACTCTTTTTGGTCAAAACGTTCACTGTGTGAAGTTGATTGGAAATCACTGTCACTGCCCCCACTTTCTTCACTTTCGTCATCTTGTCCGATATTGGACATGCAAGTGTCATCGTCTGAGAGCTGAGGTAGTTCGCGAAAAGGTGGAACTGGTACAATATCCGAATGCGGAACAGGTCTCCTGGCTGAAGGTATATCAGGGTAAGACAACTTGTGACGATTATTTCGATTGATGCCTATGATATTAACCATACAAAAGTAACAGTCGTCGAAGTGGTTTATCTGTTCCCTCCAAACCATCGGTACACCAAATTTCAGGCAGCTTCTCTTTCCAATTGTCCAGTGGCGCAATTGTTCAATACAAGTTTTGCATACTGTTTGAGGAGCCCATCGCTTATCTTGATCTCCAAGTTTGACACCAAAATAACCTACATATGCTCTTTTTACAAACTCAGAAATCGGTTTCCTGTTTGCTTTTAGTGTGTATTCCCCACAAATGTAGCAGAATATGTCTGGATGGTTAATGCAGCTCCGTCTGGAAGTAGCCATAACCTTAAGGATGTTCGCATCTGAGGAATTAAATGACTAACCTAAAAAATAGTAAGAACATGTAGTTATTTAATGCTCACATTCACAGATTGTTCTTGCGACCAACTCTTAATATGCCCTAAGACGACTGCGGCTGCTCTAGCTTTCAGGAGGCGGTTTATATAGGCTATAAATGCTGACTTCAGCATAATCTATTTACATAGTTCGAAACCACGAAACGCTGTATAAGCACAAATAAATTCTAAATGAGGCCATGAATTTAGTGCTGAGTAAGCTGTAGGCTACGGAATAGTTATTTCGTTGAATCAGCAATATCTCAGCACGCGGCAAGATATGCTGATTTTACATTATAAGGATGTAGGCATTATATGAATCAGCAAGAATTATAATTAGCCATAAATAAAGCTTATTATGACATTTTAGTTTTGCCAAAGACATCGTTTAAAGAGTGGACTGGGTTTTCTTTACAAAATCGACCATATCTCAGAAACTAGACCTGATGCACTCAATCCAATGACATTTTCTGAATCAGCGCCCAAAATTACCCTAAGAACAGGTCTAAAACCGAAGGCAACAAGAAAAAAAATTTTTTCTGTTGGCCAGTGTAATAGAAGACAGAAATCCAATCTGCGCCATATGTCTTATTAGACACCGACAAGAGTTGTCGCATGATTAGGCCCAAAATCTGCCAAATCAGTCATCCAGCTACAGCTGAGGATTATAAAGATATAAATGGATGTTCGAACAGCTGGAAGGGTCGAAGAATGAGTTAATGGGTGATGGATAGACGGAACGCAGGATGTGTAGATGGACGAATGGATATGCATGGATGAATCGCCACTTTGGCTACGAATGATTAGGTTACGGATATCAGACTGAGTTTAATATAAACTATGTCGGTTTTTATGTCACCGTAACCTGACTTCTGGTTTTCCTGACCCACTAGGTTTCGAACGAGTTTCTCCAAATGCTTACAATCTGTGACTACGGATTCTCTTGAAACTACAGTCGATTGGTGTATTCTGATGTCTTTTGCATTATGATAATGGCGCTATAGAAGTCATTAGATTAGATTAGACATTTTTCAGCTGATGGAATGTTCACTCCCGAAAGAGACTTGTGTTTTCAACATTAGATCTATTGCATGATGTAAAGTGCCGAAACACACCTGAAGTTGACTTCATACACTCATAAATGCATTAACGAATGTTGCCCACGAAGGGCAGGATGAAAGGCTAGATTGTATTACCAGTGGCCGTCTACCACTCTAGTTAACTATTGGCGTTCATGGGCGACAATGGGTTGGAAGCATTAGCTCTCTAATTACATAACGACGGCAGCTGTCTACTAGGTCTCCGACGTGGATGTGCTAATGGGTCCATCATCAATAGTAATGAGTCTCGACCCTTACCTCCTGGGTCGATTACGACACACATTCTCCACAGCCCCGAATTCATGCTGATGATTGTCATCGGAGACCCGACACCTGTTCCCACTACTCCTCCTCCTACGTCACTAGTGCCGTCACCTGGCGTTAGGCCCTCACCCGGTGGCGCCATCGACGCTGCTAAGATGTCGTATGGTTCGTTCGTGTAGAGCCAGTAGTCGGCGCCGATGGCGATCGACAGGACAACGGTTGCCATGAGACCGAAACCGAGGAGGGACAGTGAGAGGGCGGCCTCGAGACCACACCGTGTCATCGCGATCTAAAAACCAAACATTGTTGTAAAAATGCTGGAAATATGATTTCCAGTAATAATAATAATAACTGATAACAATAACACAAGGCCCTAATTCTCTGTGTATTTAAAAAAAACTTTACTTACATGGTGACTTTAATACAGTATCAGTGAAGCATCAACAGAGATCTGCCTCCATCAAAGGCCTACACTCAACTGCATCGCAAAAGAGCACGGCCACTTTCAAACACACACACACCACACGAACCACGAGCTGACCCGCTTCAACACTGCCACGCCGACCCACACAACCTCAAACTGCATCAAAATAAAACCTCACTATGTCGGCTCCACCCCTCTATGTGCTCTACACAAACGGATTCATAAAATCAGCTCACAATAATGTTCTTTCAACAGAGCACTAGCTAGGCTACTAGCAGTCTTACCGTTGGCGTCCTCATAACTTAAATTTTGGGGCATGTTTTCTTGCCTGCTATCGATCTACCCCATTGATGGTGGCATGATGCATCAAAAGCTTAGAACATGAAGGAGAACATAACCACTAGTGTCGTCTCAACCTAAACTTTGGGAAAATGTCCCTTTAATTCCATCGCTTCTGATATTTGGGCAGCCAACTAAATGAGACACGTCTATGCCAATGTGTATGTGTTCCTGTGTAGAAATTCGGAATTGGAAATAATGAACTTGAACTTTGGGTCCATTGAGACCTGGACAGGACGGCATGGCTGGCCATCGTTAACAAGGCTACGATCAGCAATGTTTGCCACTAGAGAGTGACCAACAGATGGGCGAATAAACAGATGAAGCGAACTGATTGCCGAATGCATGAAAAGTGATATGGGAATAAACAGATGAAGCGAACTGATTGCCGAATGCATGAAAATGCAGATATAGACTTATGGATGGAGTATAATCTTTGTCGTCTTCAACGGTTAACCCAAACATTTCAAATATGCTCATCTATCTCATAGGTATTGGCAATATCTGGTTCAAACAGCAATTATTATTAATTACGTTTCTTCTTCTTCTTCTTCTTATTATTATTAATATCATCATCATCATTATATATTACGTTTATTATTTTTATTATTATTTATTACGTTTATTATTATTATTAATTAATGTCGCTTTTTGCACAACAACTTCAACTCTCAAATTCAACAGTGAAGCCTCTTGCACCATATCCTTGCAGTTTGGCGCCAATAGCAACCCACCAGCATATAATGAATGAAATGCAATGTAACATAATGCAATACAATACGGCGAGATGCAATGCAATGAAATGCATTGCTATACAATGCAGTGTTGCAGTCCTAGACTGTCGTAGACTATAGTCTACTACTGTCTAGGACTATTGTGTCCTACGCTCGATGTGGTCTTATTTCAGTGGTCTTATTTTAAGGATGAAACGAACGACTCCACTATCGACACACTATTACAATATAAAAGCCTGACAGCTAGTGCTGGAAAATTATGGAAATGGTCAGTATGCGTAGAAGTAACAGTATTTTATCGCACACATAGGCCTACTCTAAAAGCTAATTATATTTGCGAATTAGATCACCACAGCGCCCTCCAGGTGTCGTGTGACTGACTGACTGCATGGGTTAAACCTGAAAGAGTAGCCAACCCAAAGGTTTTTTAGTTTAAAAGTGATATGGGAAACGCATTTCGAGCAGCGTCCGGGGTTCAAAACTCATCTGAAATTTGTTGTGAAATCATCTAACTCGGATGCAAAACTGTCTTTCATTCGATTGCTGCAGGACTGTGTATGCTTCAGTCGAAAAAGGCTGTGCATGTGAGTACAACTACTGACAAATGTTCACTATAGCGTAATTGTAACTGTAATTTAAGATTTATACAGCGCCTCTTAGAGAATAAACTCAACAGAGGCGCTCAGCGTACTTGATCACGTTATGTTACCGCTCCTCCTCTGATGTCGTAAATTACGACTGATTGATTCTTAATCACCCGGCAGATACTAATGCTGCAAAGGCACTCTAGATTAATGCAGACGTCCGAGTATTTGGATCGTGGAGTAAAATAGAAACGAAGAAAATCATTTGATTAGGATGGGATTTGTTTTCGTGCAGTTGTTGGCTTCTGTAACAGGCAGATAGTGGCTGCTGAGTGTTGATGTATATCTTTGTAAATATATTGCTTATACTGCTGCATAAAATATTAACGGATATATAATATATATAATATTAATATATATAATATAGGCGTGTACGTGTGGAAACGTATGACTGTAAGTTAGGCCTGAGTTGTGCCATTTACGAATGAGTGGTACACATGGCGCGTTGACCCTCTTCGGCGACACCCTGGCTGTAGCTGTGACTTGGTATCATGTCGGTATATAGACTGGAACTTAACCGCTGGGTGTCGCGGTCGAAGGTGTATCTGATGCCGTTCAACTCGTCCCATTCGGGTGTCATCTCTCTTCCTCTTGCTTCTGCTCCTTCTGCTCCGCCTCTGCCATCTGCTATCACTGGATTGAAGATGGGGTTCGTAATTCCTGGCTTGCTTTCCCGTCTTTGGCTCTTTCGCCTGAATAAAGGTTTGCAATCGAAATTAAGAATTTGGTCGAACTGACTGAAGAAAAGAGCAAATGAACAACGAAGTCATTAAGTGACTTAAATGTAAAATTCAGGAGTTAATCGCTGTGTTTAAGTAGAATTCGTAATCGTAATCTCAACATTTCTACAGCGCCCAACGAAAGCTAAGTCGCGGGAACCAGCTTATTTACTGGCGCTCAGTCAAAAGAAATCGTTAGGCAAAAGGGTTCGGTTCCAGGTCAAGATCCATGAGTCAGGCAGGCAGGCAGGCAGGCAGGCAGGCAGGCAGGCAGGCAGGCAGGCAGGCAGGCAGGCAGGCAGGCAGGCAGGCAGGCAGGCAGGCAGGCAGGCAGGCAGGCAGGCAGGCAGGCAGGCAGTCAGGCAGTCAGACAGTCAGACGGCTAAGGTGGGTGGTGTTTGCAACTGGATCTGCAAGATAGATAAGGGGAAGAAGAGAAAGTGGTCCCAATAGCAGATATAAGATATTGCTCTAAACCTAGGTAGGCCTCGCACTCATCGTTTAGGCCTACCTCTTCAAGACGATAACAGCTCCGACTGTCACAGCAGCGATGACGACAACGAAAACAACGATTCCAGTGATGACCGGAATACGATGATGAGCAACCTTCTGAAACACAAAAGAAGCACAACAGTTTCTTGTACAGCTGAGTTGAGTCATCTAATTTATTTGATTTTGTTTCGCCTTGTTTAGTCAATTCGCTGTTGTGTATTTACATGTAATAGCGTTGCATAAATGAGTCATACATGTCTTAGGAAGAGATATTTGAGATATTTGAGAAATTTACAGTGGGATTTCTCGCAACAGTATTCATACAGCCGCTCAACACTTTCTCCATATTGAGGGTCATTGAGGGTTTGTAACCGTTAAACAAGGGACTGATGACTGAGTCAAGCACAGGATTTCCTCCATTTCCTGGTGTCTCCGTTCTAACACAACGTAAAATAACATAACATGACACAGTTTAACATATTTTAGTGTACTTCTCAGCCATCACACTCACGGTGGGCCAATGTTGGGCCAACATTGTCAAAGGTATGTCTAAATGTCGCCTAACGCCTTTGTGTTGGCTTGGTTATAGTCATTTCACACAACAGCAATAAATTCACTGCAGCTAGATAGATACTTTGACGCTTATACAAGTAGCAGAGAAGTCAAACCTATGAAATAAATTTTAATTAAGTTACACCTGCTGAAAAATGTAACTACCTATTCTGTTCACTAAAAATTTGCTAATTGTAGAGGGCATTTCTAATAAAGAGAGCATGGTTCTCCTAGGATTACCTATGAATACTGCTCTTCCGCAAATGGTCAGAACTTGACACTGAGATAAAAGCAACAGCTTGTCCACTTCAAACTTTATTTCTCATCAGCTCCAACGCTGTATATTTTTCCACCCCTCCTTCACTGGCCGGAATGCGGATCTTACCCGGCTGACGAAACTGTCTGGCCAGTCGAACTCGTACCGGCGGCTGATCTACCACTTCTAGCAGGGACTTCTTGACCCCTCCAGTTGACGACCCTGCGATGTCTTGATCAGTTTCCAGATTTTCGTTTTCGCGGAAAGTGATATTTAAGAAATTTACATTGGGATTGGTTGCGAAAGTATTCATACAGCCGCACAACACTTTCTCCATACTGGAGTTCATTGAGGATTTGGAACCGTTAATTATGGGACTGATGACTGGCTGAAGCCCAGAATTTTCTCCACCTTCCGGTGTCCCCATTCTAACACAACATAAAATAACATAACATGTCATAGCTTAACATATTTTAGTGCACTTCTCAGATGGCACACCCGCGATAGACGCGTTTATGGTGACTGGGTTACAGCGATTTGACAGCAACATAATGGTCCACCATATCAAAAGCAGCAGACAAGTCAAAAAGAACAAGTGCTGTCTCCCTAACCTTCGCCTAGCGTAGCCGTTGTCGCAAGGCCATTAATACAGATAGTGCCGGAACAACCAATTCCTGCTGGAAATCCTTCACTGAAGTGGAAATCTGAGAAAGTGACCACTGGCGAATATGCGAGACAGTTGACATAGACTGATGAACGTGAGTGTATTAATAATTATTTTATATTAGTCTATTGTCTCGTTATTCATTCATTATCAGAACATTTGTTTAGCGCCTCTTCAAGGGTATTAACACTTCGAACTACTAGTTTCTTGAGTGCCGGTGCTTAATACCCAATGCATCACTTAAGACATACACACACACCCCATGTAGCTAGTTCACCCACAGTAATAGAGTACCTAGCCGAACCAATAGGTCACATAGGGCCAAGGCGATACTACTATGTACGCACATACATATATACATCAGGTGTACGCTTTCACCCTATCCTCTTAACGTCACGCTTCACTACCTAACAAAATCGTGCTTACAGGCATGTCAGCCCAAAACCGATTCAAAGTTAAGTTTAATTTTATACAAAATGAACCCAATCAGTGCAGTGCAAAGTGAAACAGTGATAAATCATGTGAACAATTCAAATATGTGAGAACAATAAGTGGCGTTTCAAGTGTGCCTTAAAGAGACCAAGGCCAGGAAATTGAGTGACGTTAGATGGAGTATTCCATAATTTAGGGCCAGAGCATTTTATAAAGAACTTTACATTAGTAAACGCTCTATGGTAACGGTAATACCCGGAGGACCTAGTGTTATGGCTGTGTATCGATGTACCATGCCGGAAGAAGTTATCAAAGATCGCAGGTAATAATCGATGATGGTAGCGGTACATGAATAAACCAATATGGTACCTGGTGATGTTCTCTAGGCGTAATATGTTGTGTGAATTAAATATGAACTTAGTACTTGCAAACCATGGTAGTAAATGAACAGTGCGCAGTGCACGTTTTGCAGGACTTGCAAGGGCTTTAAACGGCCAACATGTACACACGCTTATGCGCTTGTAGGAAGTAGGAACTGAGTACACACACACATGCGCGCGCGCATACAAACATGCATATATGTAATGGCGTAGGTACTGGTGGCGGGAACACCAATTATAGAAAGTATGAGTTGTAGTGTGTGCAGGGTCTAACAGAAGGCTTGACATTCATTGTACAGCCAGGGTTGGCCGCCAGATAGCGCAAGTGACACACGTATATAGATAGCCAACGCTCAAATCTCTCTTTTTAGGGATCGGAAGGATGATGCTGTTTCTCCTTGCCATCGATAGTCTGGCTGTTGTCCTTATGCATATGTTGTTGCACAACTTTGTTAGCCCTCTTCTCATTGTCTCGCCCCCACATTTAATCGTTTCGGTTTTTATTCCGTCATTTACTGCAGGCTATCCATTATTCAGACTCTTGATTGCCCTTCTTATCGCTTTCTTCGTTAAAAATCATGCCAATAATGCAATCTTATCTGCTAAAATAATATAGAAATTCTAATTTAGATATAATACAATTCTCTTATCAAGCGGATATTTTGAGCTATGCGTCGAGTCATGCATAAATACGTGAATGCAATGCGCGTATGACAGACCTACGTACTGTATATACATGCATATGCATGCCTTTATATGCAATATATACCCATTTGTAAGCCAATGCGTACAGTATGTATACATATATCCACGTATATGCACCCGTATACATATCTTATGAAGCAGTTAGGTGAAGTCTTCAATATTCAATAGGGACATAGCAAACGTAGGCCTATAGTACAGAACCTCTTGTGTTAGTTGTTTATACATCTTCAGCTTATCTTACGACGCACCTTTTCAGCTCTTAGAGTGTCATGTTTCATCGACTGAATTTTCTTAAAAGACGCTATATAAATATTTATACATATACATTCATGCCTAGTTACATAAATACTACAAACACGCATGTATGCATACACGCATAGGCCTATATACACGCGTGCACTCTTCCCCTTATCTATACATGCATGCATGCATGCGTGCATGCATGCATACATATATACTACATGTATACATACATGGTATTTTAGCGCCTTCGAAGAACCTCTCTAAAGACGCTGGAACATTGATCCCGGGCATAGCGTATTAACACATCACCCCTTGCAATCTCTGCGCAGATCATTTACTCAAACTGGAAACTCTCCTCTTCCACAAATCCTGTCCTGATCCCTCCTCTTCCCCTTATCGATCACCGCTCAAATTCCAAGCCTTCTGTCTGCCTGTCTACTCTTGGATCTTGACCTGGAACTGAGTCTGACTCGCCTAACGATTTTGCCTTAACTGAGCGCCTGTAAATAAGCTGGTATCCGCAACTTAGATTTCTTTGGGCGCTGTAAAAATCTCGAATTTACGATAGCGATTAATATAATAAGCAACGCGTCTTATAGATAAGCTTAAATGTAGTCCTGCGTGTCGACCGATATTTGACAATATATCACTGCCTTACATTTTATTTTAGGCCTGTTAGACTATTTTAGGCCTACAAAATTAAGAGTTAAAATAGTTTCATCATATATTAAGCAGATCGAGTTCGCGCAACTTTGTACATATTTCTTTACTCAGCGCCGTACGTCACTTTTTAGTAATAGGTGATCCGGTACCGGGAGGAAAATTGAGGGATCTGGAATACACTAGCGACTAGGGTTTGGGAAAGCTTGTAATCCCCCAGCGGAGGTGAGGCGCAGCAAATTTTCAGCTTATCTAAGATACGTGTTCTGATTCTTTGTCGTGATCGCTTAGGCCTGGATATCAGTGAACAGGACATTTCCATTGCACGCCGAATTCCGCGAGGGAAAAGGACAAGCATCGTCCGATTGTTGTCCGGTTCACACCACGACGTGCGCGCGATATTGTTCTGTCGCCTGTGATTTTATCCTTGCTGTCTCTGCACTACCTGATAATAGTTTACTCGTGTAAACTAAATGGGATGGGTTGATGTTCGATCCTTTTGCTGAGGAAGAGATGAAACGACCTCTGTTGAATAATAAGGACCAAGATCCTGATAATAATTACTATGCAAATAACCTGTGTTCTAGCTCGTACAAAACTCCTCTGTCGCTAAGTGCAAAGTTAACTCCTCGAATTGTGAGTTTAGTACTATGCATCTTAATTACAGGAGCATCATTCCTAAAATACCTGAAATCAATTTACTCCTTTCACAGTTGCCTGTTACGATTCTTGTATTAACTGAAACGTGGCTGGACTCTGTTAATGCTGATACCATATTCGTCCCTGTGTATCAATTTGTATCAAAGTGTAGAACTAATGGGAAGGGCGGAAGTGCTGCATTTCTCATTAAGTATGGAATAAACTCATTTTTTAAACTTGAATCAGCCAACATCAGTTCATCTTACATATGAAAGTTTATTTGTAAGTATTCCACAAGAAAGGGGAGTTGGTTGTATTTTAGGAGTTCTTCAATGGCCACCGGAACAAACCCTTGAAACTTTAAATGGGAAATTTTATCAATTACTGTCTTACCTTTCGAAAACTATTTGAAATCTTTTTGTTACGGGATTATAACATTGATTTACTGAAATCCCAGGATCACATTTTACTTATAATTTCTTCAATTGCGTCTCATCTTATAATTTTCTTCTTGCAATACTTCGACCCACTGATACCACTGCAACTCTAGTTGATAATATCTTCACTAGTTAGCGCATGGCTAAAACTTATTGACTCTTCAATTATTATCAGTGATATATCTGATCATCTTCCAATTCTGGCCTGGGTTGACTTTGCCCCTATTTATCTAGTGACAGAATCTCCAGTACCACTCGTTTAATAAATCTCATATCGAAGGAACGTTTTGAGAAGTTGCTTATACAATCAGATTGGACTCCAATATCTGACGCATGTGCCAACAATGACTCTTCTCTTGCCGATGGGCTATTTATTGAGCAATACAAAGTTGCTTACGATCTTGCATTCCCATTAATCCACTATAAAAAAGAAGGACGTAACAAACCTAAACAATCATGGATGACCCCGGCCTTGTTGAAATCGTGTAAAAATAAATCTAAATTATATTTTAAATACTTTTAAAAACCCACGCAGCAGAACAAGACTGGATTCACTGTATATCGAGATAAATTTAAGCAATTAAGGATTAAAGCTGAACAACACTATTATGCTGCTGAATTTTCTAAGCATAAACAATCTTTAAAAAGCTGGGCATCATTAGATCGATAGTAAAAAATCAGGAAATATAGGTTCTAACATTGATTGTATTAATATTAATGTGATTGTGGTTTGCGATCCGGGAGTAATAGCCAACAAATTTAATGAATTTTCTACTAGCATTGGTCAGTCATTAGCAGCCAGCATTCATCCTAGTGAGACCACTTTTGAAAATTTTTTTAGGCCATCACCCACAAACTCTTTTGTATTCTGTCCGACGTTCCTCGAAGTACTGTAATTATACATTTGGGTTCTTTATTCCATATCACGCATAGTGCAGGTCCTGACGATATTGACCTTTGTATAGCAAGTCTAAATTTGCATGCTCTAGCTGCTCCCTTATCCCAAATTGTTAATTGCATTCTCTACTGGAATTGTCCCATTAAGTCTAAACGTTGCAAAAGTGGTTCCTGTATTTAAACATGGAAATAAAGAAGAAGTTACTAATTAATCGTGAATTTCTATTTTACCATTCTTCTCCAAAATCTCTGAAAAACTAATGTATGATAGACTATATAGTTATATAACAAAAATGAATATTCTATACCAGCAACAACATGGATTTCGGGCGGGCCACTCCACCTCTACATCATTGTTGAATATGCAGGATAAAATTCTCAAGCTATTGAAAATAATGAATTTTCAACAGGAATTTTCTTCGATCTTGCAAAGGCCTTTGATACTGCCGATCATAGTATCCTGTTTAAAAGCTTGAAAACTATGATGTGCGTGACACTCCATTTCGTTGGTTTAAAAGTTAACTTGATCATAGACAGCAACAAGTTATTTGCAATGTTGTTTTATCACATATAAAACCTATAAGGTGTAGGGTTCCACAAGGATCTATTTTGGGCCCGTTGTTATTTCTATATTAATGACCTTTCTAATACTTCTTCTTTACTACATCTCATTCTTTTTGCAGGCGATACGAATGTTTTTTTCGCATAAATCCTTAACACATTGTTAGATAATATTAATTTAGAACTTGTATATGTAGCTAACTAGTTCAAGGCTAATCACTTATCGTTGAACTGTTCTAAAACTTGCTATATTTTGTTTAGTTCCCACAGAAAGCCACTCCCACATCAATTGATAACATATCTATCTCTCAAACTAAGTCATCTAAGTTCCTGTGTGTTTATCTTGATGAGAATTTAACATGGAATGAACACGTAAAGCATTAAATCAACTAAAATTCCTTAAAACTTTGGAGTACTATCACGTATTAGTCATGTCTTACCTCTAGTCATACGTATAAACTTGTATTATTTGCTCATTTATCCCTATTTATCTTACTGAATATTGCATGGGCATCTAATTATCCATCCCGGCTGAAGAGACTAGTTCAGCTTCAAAAACGAATTGTTCGCATAATCTTAGGACGACCTTCTTATTCTTCTACGGAAAAAATTAACGACCTTGATATTTTGAAAATTGATCCGATAAACAAATTACAGCTTGGTTAATTTATGTATAAGTTCGCACATAACTTACTTCCTTCTGCCTTCTCTGGTTATTTTTCATCCAACTTTGATGAGTACCACACTTATAATACCAGATCGAAGAGTAATTATCACAGAGGTTATGCCCGCACAGACACTCGTCTATTTTCTATTAAATGCGTTGGTCCTTCTTTGTCATGTCATGTCAATTCGTCATCGTCGCGTCGCGACGGTTGACTACATGATAGGGCCATCTTGTCCATTTATGCTCTATGGGGTTATACGACCAACTGAGCACCCCAATCTGTTGTTGATCCTGCAGTTGACTCGCCGTTATACCGAGTTGAACCCAGCGTACACCTCGACATGAACTCGGCAACCACCGTTGGATGTATCTGTACCTCTCTTCCGCTAGTTGTCGATGAGAGCCGTGCTGCTGCCCATGGCTCTGGATGTTTTAACGTCACATCCAAGACAGTTGCCGTCTACGTTAGCCAGCTGTTTCAGGGTTCCTGAAACAGCTGGTCCTTCTTTATGGAACAATTTATCTCATGACATTCGTATTCTGCCCAATATAAAACTATTTAAACATTAATAATATACGCGCATATTTGAATGAACACAATAAGTGAATTTATGCGAATTAATTCAATTTGTTAGTTAAGTTTTTTGTTATTATTAAAAAGGTTCCGTTTGCTCAAGTCCAGTTGGACTATAGGCCTATTAAGTTGATTATTAGTCATTCCAAATAGCGTTCCATGTGACGTAGGCGTCCCAAATAAGCAGAACAATGGTTCCTTCTGGGTCTGGTGAAATCGGCCTTTGTTGTACGACACTCGTATCCGTCGACAGAGCAAAGCCAAGAATCACCGATCCGAGGTATACGTGAAGTCTCATCGGATCTACACAAATCCCAAGTTTTCATGCCTTATCTTGATCTCAGAGGGTCCAGATCTCAGGAACCCCGGCCAGGCACGCCACTGGTTCTACTTCCATGAAAGTCAACCGCAATGGTGACTCAAGGATTGCTTGCGTGCGGGAAGAGCATTTATACAGAGGCGCCACATTCTGGCAGTTGACCATGCACGGGTCTGGTCTGAGGGGCGCCAGCATATAACCAAGATGGCGGAGCGGCGGTTCGCCCCCTCACGCCTATAGGTAAATCCGCCACTGGTCTACCGTAGTTAATCCATTCGTTCTAAATTGGATGATCTAAGGCTTATATTCCGAGATGTAGCTTACGATTTACAGGTCTGTGGCTAAAAATATAAAGATTTTGGACTATTGCTGAAGATCTAAAGCCAACTTGCGGTCATCCTGTTCATTTCGATCGATCGAACAATCACTGGTCTCGAGGCTTCTCAACTTAGGTCATTGGATCAACGTTAGGCCTCAGACAACAGTTGCTCATAGGCCTACGTGGTGATCACTGAACAACTGCAAATAATCTTTGACCTCTACAAACATGAGACACGGCCTACCTCTTAGAGATGTACTGTACTAAGCACCAAGAGTGCAACTCTTAGGCCTACTTCAGCTCTACCCGACTAATTCATTGAAAAATGCGCAGGATCGAAGTCATACGGTGTCTACAGAAAAAATTTAAATAACTTCAAAATCGATGGAGAATGGTTGAAATCTATAGGCCCCATTGTCGACCGTTCAAGTGTTTTAGCAGTAGAAGATTTAGCATGGGGATTCGCCCCTCTCTGTGCCCCTCTTGGCTTTATGCCGGCATCCTTAATACCAGACCCGTGCATGATGGGCTGCCAGAACGGACGCCCCTATGAAAATCCCCTTGCCCCTTCCACTCAAACAATCCTGGGTACGCCACTGTGTTGGGTTAATGACATTGTAAATAATTAGAACAACTGCTTAAATAAATCTAATAAAGATAATAAATAAACAATTTCAAAAACCCACTCGAACTAAAGCTGAAAAGTTAAAATTGGTCACGGCTACTGCTCAAGTCTGTTAAATTGGGGCAATTTTCATGGAGGCCCAGAAAAGACAGCCACAACATCAATTGCACAACTCAGAAACCACAAGCAGATATGCAACAATGCCACGTGTAGCCTACGCCTGTAGTGACAAACGGCTCATTAGACAGTCAAGTAGGCTATGCCCTGTATTCCTCCGCAAGTGATGCGAAGACATTATATGGTTCACTCCTTTATTCCTTTTTAATGATTTAATCGTATATTACGAGCCTGAATTCGGCACCTCCGGAATTTTACTGAGCAGTAAAACACAAAAACACAACTGATCAACTAGTCAGTTTTTAACTCATTCTTACTTGAAGTCTACTTGTGTGATAGTGTAGCGGTCTTCTTTCATTTTATTTAATTCTGTTTATCAAGATAAATTACCTACTTATTCAAAATTAGATGTGTAAGTGCGCTATATAAATAGTTGAGCCCGCTACGTGTTACAAACATTGATAATATGCTGCAGTTCACCTTACTCAAGTATTTACTGCTATCATCAGTTTATAAATAGTGTATGGCTCGTTGTATGTCTATTTCAAAAGTTTTATTAAAACAATTCAATGTAATTCGTCCAAATAGTTCATTTACATTCATATAATGAAAGAATTTAACTACCTTACTTAAAAGACCAGCAAATTAATTGTACTAAAGATGTAGTTAAATTTAACCTCCATTCCCCAAGATGAGATTCTCCATTTTAGTTTTCTTCAAAGCCCTTTAACAGAAGTTTGGATCCGTTTCCACCTTTCACGCAGCAGCGCAGTTTTCTCAGAGTCCTTCAACGTAAGAGGCAATATGGCGAATCCTCAATATCACCCTGGATTGCCACTTGGTAGGCAGGTAGTTATTCTGTTCTTTCGACGATTTGTTGATCGAAAGTTGCACAATTCGACGACCAAACTCGATGATGAGGTAGTCTACAGTTTCGCGAACAAAGATACGTTCGAATACGACGATCTAAGTTCCTTCAGTTCGTTTTAACTCGCAACGAATCTGCATCGTCCGATTCAGCATTAATTTCGATACACTTCGAACCTTAAGTCTTTTAAGACTGCTCCTTGATTGATTTTGATTGATTGACTCTTTTATTGATCCCAAATTCAACACATCAGGTTACACATAGAACGTACACTTTGCCAATACAAAAGGCAAACCCATAAGGGACCAGGGTCCCGCTTAAATAGGGTCGCCTATTAATATCAATAACATAAGATGGCAATTAAAATGTAAATAAAGCAATTATCATTATATAAGCAAACTAAATAAGTTATGTACAATCCGTACATGAATGAAAATGAAAATAAAACTATATACAAATCTAGCGCACTAGACAGTCCCATAAGAAACTCAAAAAAGGAAGCAAAAAACTAATAATTTGTGTGAACAATTCAATTAGCAGTCAAACAGATGATACTAAATAGTGACACACCTGTCTTTTAAACATTTTCAAACTTGACAACATACGAATGCTCTTTGGTAAAGCTTTCCAGACTGAAGGACAGGCACATTTAATATTAAATAAGGGGGTGTTGGTGTGGTGCGAGCAAAAACTGCATAATAATTACCCTGAGTCCTGGTAAAATATGAGTGATGATCGTTGAAGTAGCCATCAAACTTAGATAGCAATAATTTATGTTGATATTGATACATAAACACAGAAATTTGAAACTTATTAATGGAATTAATTTTTAAATTATTTAGATTGACAAAACAGTGTTGGAAAGTTTTTGTAAAAATTCAAAGAACGCGGCGCTGCAAAACAGACATTTTATACGCGAGGGATAATTAGAGGCCCATAATAGGTTACAGCAGGACAAGTAAGGATAAATCAATGAATAATACAGTTTAATTAATATCCATTGGGGTACGATATAACAAATACGTGACAATATACCAGAGCATTTAGCAATTTTACTTGATATATGAGATAAAATGCTTTTTCCACATTAAATGACAGTCAATATAAACTCCAGGAAATTTACATGAATTCACTTGAATAATGAGTTGGGAATCGATAAAAATATTAACGGTTGATTTAAAAGAACCTTCCGATGCGATCGAAATAATATAAAATTAGTTTTATGTGAATTCAAGGATAGCCTATTAGCACGAAACCAGTCAGCAACTGATACAAGTTCGCTATTGACAGACTCAATCAGAGCATCCAACGATTTATTAGATAAAAACATTCGTCGTCGGCAAATAATATAAAATGAAGTGATTTAGATGAGTTCGGAAGGTCATTTATATGTAACAAAAACAAAAGTGGGCCTAGAATAGAGCCTTGCGGAATTCCATAACGGATGGATCTGATGTTAGACAGGACTCCATTACACAAAACTTGCTGTTGTCTGTCATGGAGGTAGCTCTGAAACCAACAAAGTGGAAGTCCCCGTACTCCATAAAATTCAAGCTTCCTTATTATGATGGCATGATCTATCTATAGTATCAAAAGCTTTCGCCAAGTCAAGAAAAATTACGACAGAGAACTCTTTGCTGTCAATAGCCTGAGAAATGTTATCGTGCAGATCTAAAAGCGGCATTGAGGTGGATAGGCCCGTTTGAAAGCTAAATTGGTTAGGATATATTACATTCATTTTTTGAATGTAGTTATAAAAGCGTTCATGCATCAATTTTTCAAAATATTTTGAAAAGAAAGGAAGAATAGAAATTGGCCTATAGTTGATGACATTGTCTTTAGTTCCCGATTTAAAGATAGGTATTACCTTGGCAATTTTTATACCAATAGGAAATATCTCTGTGGCAAATGAGCAAATAATTATTTTAGCCAACGGTAAGACAATAATATGGATAGTAGAGCCAGCAATACAAGGATCTATACCATCTGGACCAGCGCTATGCTTAATTCTTTTTTATATTTTGGAATGGCTTGCACTAGTGACTCTCCAACACCAGTGAAGAACTCATTAAACTTATTTGGGATAGACTTAGAGCCAGTATATATCATTCCATCTATACTAAGACCAGTAGGTTTAACCAAATCACCTGACCCGACCAGTGATCGCACAATACTCCAAGTTTTTTAATGTTATTTTTACAAGCAGTGAATTTATTAGCTAAATACTGCTGCTCAGCTTGAATTCTAATTTGTTTAAATTTATTTCTATAATTGATGAATTTAGATTTATTAACATCAGAAGGATTTCTTAGATAGTTAAGATTTAGTTTAGATTTTTCCTGCAGGATTTGAACACGGCAGGTGTCATCCAAGGTTTCCTAATGCGATCATACCTAGAATGGTTGAGAGGGACCAGGGGAAGAGATGTATAGGATGCATTCTTATGCAGATCAATTAGCAATGTATAAGCTAGTGAAGGATCGCGATTTTCTCAAGCAATATTTATCGGTGTCCAGTCAATTCTACCCAATATTGAGTGCAAATGTTTGATCGGCTCATCAGTAATTTAGCCGCTTAGTATGCAAATTTTGACTGCTTACTATAGCAGGGTTTAAGTAGCCCCAAGCAATGATAGGTAGATGGTCAGATATTTCACTTAAAAGAATTGATGAGTCGAATGAAATTTCACAAACATTAATGTAAATATTATCTATTAGAGTGGCAGATGTGTCGGTTATTCGCGTAGGTCGAAGTATTATTGGAATGAAATGATAGTAGAGGCTGTTGTTGAAATTTTGAGTATGAACATGATTCTCAATTTTAAAAAGATCAACATTAAAATCACCCCAATAAATACTTTTTCCCCAGTAAGCGACAGATAAGATAATAATTGTTCCATTTCTACATTGAAGAGTTCTAAAGGTGACCCGGGCGGACGATAGACTACACCATATAGGCCTATACAGTCTGTTCCTTTATCTTGTGATATAATTCTGAATATACACTCATATGTAGCATGGTCAGATAAAGATTTGTCTAAATCCAGTATTTTAAATTCGACCTGTTTTTATAAGAAATGCGACACCACCTCCTTTGCCAGAAGTTCTACATTTGGATACGAAATGATAATCTGGAATGTTTATATTGTCCTCAGCAAGAGACTCGAGCCATGTTTCACTTCTACTAATCTTAAACGGCGAACTAGAACAGTAAAATCGACCGAAAAGACTCCAACTTGAGAATTACAAGGCGTCCGAAACGACCATCGCGTCTGCTACCTTTCGTAAGGCTCCCCAATTTCAACTGTTTTACGCTTAAATCCTTTGCAGGAGATCGTCTGCTGGATGATGTCAGAATTTTCAAATTCTTCACTGTCATGCTCGGCCTTGCAGTTTCAACGGTTGCACCGATCGTTTGGTAAACTATGACTGCCTTCCAAATTCGCTTTGTCACAGTTAAAATTGGCCTTGTTGAACAACGGATTTCAATGGGCGTGCTTAGTCAATACACAGCAAACCCCTACTAAAACCTACTTAATATTCATAAATTAGTTAAACAAGCCTTCTCCATTTAACTATTTACTTATAATATTGCTGGCCGGCTTAATATTATACTAAATCTTGTCAATTAAGTATGTAAAAAATTACAATGCAAATACGGAGTAAAAGGACCGCGCACTACAGATAGCATGTTGGTACTTTTCATATTCTCCGTGACCTATTTGTCCTTTTTCTTTAGCCATGTAGGCTTTCTTAGCCTACTAGCCATTCTCCATAGCCTGGATGCCTTTCGCTTACAAACATCACATCACTGTTAAAGTCCATATGCCTCTCATCCAGCCGCTTCATAAAGTGCTTTGTCAATGAAACTCTAAAGCGCAGCAGCGCCACCTATGCAAATCCAGCATGTGTTCCGCTAGACAGACCCACTTCACGGAAATCGTTGCTCGTATGGAAGCATTAACTTTAACAATTTGCACAGTTAACAATAGCCGTAACCTATCACCTCCGGACCATTTCTACTTTGTCGATTTTCCAGTTATCTGAGTTCTGCTTGCTTGTTCACTGATGAACATGTTTTTGTGCTTAATGAACGGTTCAACATGCACCGAAGGCTGAGCAGGGCTTGGTCTAGTCATGGCGTGACCCTTTATCTCGGAACTTGACCTAGTCATTTCAGGTTTAGCACCATCACCTAAACCAGAGTCACATATCATACCACTGAGGAATCACATTTTCATGAAGTATGAATTTGCCTAGAGTTGGCTTCATCAGCAGCAGTCGATGATTTTTGTAACCCAAAATCCAAAATGAATGATACATAGGAAATGCCCGCTTTGATAGAAATTTTTCCCCGTTCAACGGAAAAACACAGACCATAAGTGGCCAAAGCTTGTTCAAACGTCAGCTCTTTTTCCCTGATAAGGCCTGTGTTACTGATATAGGTAAAAGTTATTGAAGAATTCTTTCAATCAGCAAACGACTGCAATCGTCCTATATAGTCCATTGTAATGCTAAACCTTTGACCATTCTGTAGAACCGGTTTCTTTTGCATGGAGTTTATAGTCGCGCTAGATTAATCCTTGTAAAGTTGGTATAGTAGGAGCGTGCGTTGTACGTGAAGTTGTAGATGTAGCAACTGGTTTGGAGGCTCCGCATAGGGATATGCTGGCCGTAGCAATTTACCAACTGTGGAAGTTCTTGCAAAGTAGAAAGGACCTGCAAATGAGACAAGTAGGAAGATTTCGCAGCCGAGACAAGTTTACGGACACTACGACTCTGGCGCTAGAGTTTGAGAAAATGAGTCCAACTGGCCGGAAAGTGGGTCTTGTCTTCTGGAATATATGCTCGACGTTCCAACCTTCAAAGCTAACATCCTTGCTTAACGATGTGCTTGTGCTCAGCACAGATATCTACCGAACTTGCTGTCCAACTAAATCCAACTTTACCTGAAATTCTGGATAAGGTCATTTCGGCTAAGTCTAAAAGGGTTGCAGCACGCCCTTCCATGATACAAGGCAGACATTGCCGCTGCGAAAAGGCTGCATAGCCGACTTGAGAGGTGTTGGCGATGCTCCCATTTACCTCCTCATTTGCACAGTTTGCAACAACCGTCAGCTGTCACCTTCGGACCGCTGATTAACTTGTTTTTGTGCTTAATGAACTTTAAGATCATTTAGGCTAACATATTTATTGTCATTTTATAGGCCTATATTTTTGATTATACATGTTTTATATTTTCATTTCTTATCTTTTAAATATATTTACTATACTTTTACTAAAGAATAGTTTGCAATGTATTCTAATGTGTTGTGCAAGTATAAATTAAATATAAACTCGTCTGATGTTTGAATGACCTAGGACTATTTACTTTACTGCAGGACAAAGCGCAAGCGGAAGACGGCAACAACGGAAGTAACCAAGAGGCTTTTACCAAACCTGTGTCGGTACCGTCGACCGGAACGCATATTATCAGAGTTGGATATAAAAGGGCGCGAATTTGGCAGTACAGAGATCGTCAGACCAAGTCGGATGATCGCACACTTAACGGTGACTCAACAGAAATATAACGACTTGGAGACCAGCCGTTAGAAATCGGCCACGTCGTCGAGCACATGCATACGCGACTCAGAGGTTTTATATAGATGTTAGGGTTAAGCGTTCGCTTAATTAATAAAAGTTGAAAATGTACAGACCTTTGTTGACTTAGCCTCCTGATAGACTACGGGACCCTTGTACACGCGAACTGAACCCCAACTCTGAAGGGGTAGAGGTCATGAGGTCAGCCTCAGCTCCGCTTGGATTGTCGCATGTCCGTTAACATCAAAGGACCCACCAATGTGACTTAAAATGGGTTCGTGGGCATTAATTTGCTTCGTGGGCTGATTGGAACCGAACACCACGTGCAGAGGTTGCAAGACTACCTAAAGGATGTCGGGACATATGATGCTACTTGTCGGAAACTCGAACCAAATGACGGTTGTGTTTTAAAATTCGGGGGCATTCCAAGTCTTCTACCAACGAGGGTACCAGCATGTAATAGCTCTTGAAAAGATAATTTATTAATGTGTTAGCTTATAAACTTAGAGCTATTAAGCTATTTACTCTTGTTGCAGCCTTCTAGCGGGCCCTTATAAATAACCTTAACGCATACATAGTTACTGTACATTAACACTGGCTGCCTCCGAAGAACCTGCATCTTCTTAATGACATCCACTCGGGATTCCTCTGTGTATGATGAATCTGCCATTTCTAACAAATTTAGCTCGGGCATTTATGTGCTGTACCTTTTTGTGGCGTGGCCTTCCTGTGGCGAAAAATCCATTAATGGAAGCGTCGGGATTACTGGCAGCGATGCTGAAAGTCGCATTCTTGGAATGTCTTCAAATGGATAAGGTTCATAGTATTGAATTGTTTGCTACCTATGCCCTATCTCTTGAGTCTATTTATGAATACGCTAATGATTTATGTTGATCTTTGACTATATTGGAAGTATTGTCAATCATGGTGATGATTTCATCATTATTGGTGACGAATTTTTAACATATCTGCTCAATGTTTGTCGTAGTAATTTCAACAGTTATAGCATGATCATACTATTGTCTGAGCGATAAACAAAATGGCATGATAGAGAAGGACGCGCCTAAAATGGTTTATCGCTGAATCGGGCAAAGTGATCCATAGTTCCTCAAGGTTCTATAGAAAATGATTTCATGTTAGCATGACTTATGCCTAAAAGAAGGAATTAGTGTTAGAAGGATTTTAGCAGAAGCTCTAAAATATCATGGGACACGACGCGATATAAGATTCGTTCGTTGCAGGCTTAATGGCCGATGAGAGTTAAAAGAGCGCATCCTCAGCCTTCCCTACTTTCATTCTTTCATTATGACGCGGGAGCTTTACTTTACTTACTTATTTTCTAAAATAGCAGACTTACAATATGCATGACGTCATCTATTGCATGGGGATTTTTCCAGTCTTGGTGGTAAGGTCTAAAATGGTACACTTCCAATATAGACCTTCACGACGTCATCCGTCGCTATAAGAACGATTGCGTTAACAATAAGCTCTGAGAACAGTAAACACTAAAGCAGCATTTCTATACTGTTATATTGTCTGTTTTCAAACACGGTCTTGAAACTCTCAAACAGAAGATAACCAGTTTGCTAAAACGTTATGGCGAAATTATGACCATTCGTGGGCGTTATTCGGAAAGAAATTGCCTGCACGTATCCTGTTATCGGCCAAATATACTGTCTGTTTATGTGAGCCATCATAGCCTACTGTTTAGACTTGACCTATATAAACGATTCAACCAAAGAAAGCATATAAGCAGTAGTAGAAATTCACCCGCAGGTTTTAATTAGATCTCAAATCGGAGTTTCAATAACTGTAGTTTCCACAAAATTCTATTCTTTCTGTAGTTTACAATAAACAACTTTCCTGTCCTAAAAATTTTAAGGTTCAACTTGTTTGCAGTGTAGAGATTTTGCACGCACATTCCCACGGTTTTTACACCTCTGCAATAAACCCAATTCGGCTGGGTAAACGGGTGTATATGTAATCGGGTGGGGGGTGGAGGTTCCTGTAAGTCCTGTAAAGTTTCCCCATTATCATATACAACGCCACATCGGGGCTGCCCTCTGCACATTGTAATTATGGTACCTAATTTGAAGTAAACAATTTTCGCTAGCCCTCTCCACAGCGATAGAAGGCATGTTACTCCAAAATCTCTATGTTTGTTTCCTCCTTTCTTCTTTTCTTCCACATTCTGTCTTATTAGGCAGAACCTTTTAGGTGAATAGTCTATATATACTTTATTACCGTACACTGCAGAAACTAAATTCAAACTTGCTTCTGAGCCCAGGCTGTGTTAGCCCCTATTCTTAATTTCGATTCTCATTTCAAGCCTTGAAGTTTGAGTCCTCGTCGAATCATGATCAACGAGTCCTATTTCGAGTTCAGGTTCTTTAATGCCAAAGTTCGAAGTCCTTCCTCAATTACAAGTCAAGTCTTTTTTCCAAGGATGTACCGAAAGCAGCAGCGCGACCGAGAGAGAGAATACCCGCTACAGAAGAAGCCATCTACCGTGCTTACGCCGTATTATACCCGCCGGCTTTTGTAGATGAGGATAAGTGTTGTAAATTTAGTAAAGTACCGAAACGTGAAGACTCTTGTCGATTAGTTTCCTGACATACCGCGCGAACCGTATACTCAGCGGACTGGCGTTCATCCCTGCGTTCGTAACTGCCCTTCTCTTGTATACTTTAGTGGAGCCAGCGCCCCCGACGGGAAGAAAGGTTACAATATCATAAATATAAATATCCATGATGTCTATGCGCACATATCTGGCATGTGAATGATGTCATTCGTGTGGAACCTGTGTTAATAACGTCACTGTGATCTGTAGCTCTTGAAATATAAGTTTACAGTTTTAAAAACTTTGATTTAGTGAGATTTTGTTATGGCTTCTGCTCCCAGTTCCAGTAGTAGTAGTAGTGTGAACAGCGTTCCACACAGTTTTCCCACCGACACCATGTTCGCAAACATCAGAATGGCGGTTCGTACAGATTACGTAAGAGAGACGGTATCGAAGACTTAAGTGTGAAAGTACTTCGCTGCCATTGTGGTGTTTCACCGGTAAAACATATTTGTGTCTGGTTAACGATGCTGTAATAATGAAATATGACAGTCGCACTCAGAGGCGTCGATCCGTAGTAAACATTGAAGGGGCCCGGGCCTATAGCGGGGGTCTGAGTGCAAAGCCCTCTCGGGTTCCAGAGGCAAAGGCCCTGGTATGAGGGTCAAGAATAGGCCTAAAAGAGAAGAATGAGAACTTTATAAATTCACAGCTACCTTTAACTGATTTTACAGCTAAAATATTGCTGGGGGTCATTTAACCAATGGCCGAGCCCTCACGCTCAAAATATTGCCGGGGCCCGGGCCCCAGGGGCACCCATATGATCGACGCCTTTGGTCGCACTGGCGCTTCACATCTAAATCGACAAGCTTCAATTTGCACACCAAACGATAATGCCAATACCACCCTGTACTGAAGGAAAGATTGTTTGTGAGTTCTGCGGCGCTAAATGGTCGCCGGCGAACACAAATCTCCTTTCAGTATTTGGTGGCTATTGATGTGGCTTAATCTTCGGTGGACCTTAGGCCTTTAGCAGCCCGCTGGTTTGTGAGTGGATCTGTCCGACCGTAGAGACGTAACGACGATTTCTTTCACAAGTATATTACAAGTATGTACAACGTATTTACAACAACTTCAGCAAAATCAGAGTCTTTTGATTTGCATCGGCCTGTTAATCTAGCGTGGTCCGTTTAAGAGATCCGGTATTATTCTTAATCTTTCTGCTCTCCGGAGCCTAACGCCTGTTCGACCGTTATACAGCGAATGCCTTCTTCGTTTCGCACCCTTGCTTAACTTTCCCTCCGACTGTCAGTCATCCAGCATCTCCCTTTCGCCATCGGTTCAACGTCCCTTTATTCCGCCTCTCTCTCTCTCTCCCTCTCTCTGTCTCTTACCCCCACCTGTCAATCACGGGCGCCCTATCCGCCTCGCGTTAATTATGGGCTCGCGTAACTGTTCTCCAGTGTTCCGTACAAATTAATTCAACAAACACATAAGCTAAATTATCCGGCGTAATACGATCCACAACATGCAAAACTAAAATCCTCATTGTCTTCCAAATTTTCACTACACACCCAAATGAGAAATTTATGGCATTTAAATCAGTGCCTCCGTAAGTTAAACATGAAGTACTGGAGAAATGTGTCTCGTTTGTTGCCAAGGACCTAAGACCATTTGATTCGTTGGAAGCGGAGGGATTTCGAGCTTTGGCTCAAGCGTTTATTTCTACTGGAACTAAGTACGGGTGTTCCAGTTTCGGGTATTATTTCTCATTGCCCTACTATTCACGTGTCGTGTCAGAAACAGGAGAGAAGCTGAAATTTGCTGTTGTCCAGGAGCTGCAAAACACACTGGCTAAATATGGGGGTGGAATAACGGCAGACACGTGAACTGAGGAATATACTCAAACCAGTTATTTATCAATCGATAACTTGTCATTACATTTCGGATTCTTGGGGACCTCTCCAACGCGTGCTAGGAACTCGTCAATTTGACCCTGAACATCGACACACAGGCGATATTGTTCGAAAGGCTATTCTAGACATTTTAAAATATTTCAACCTTCCGCAATTTCTTGATGACATTAGTCTATTGCCTGGACTCGTTTTGTCGCAGACAGAGGTTCTTACATGATCGCAGCAGCTCGTGGTTTTTACGCATTGATTGTTCTGAAGCTTAATGACGTGTCTTAGCTGCGTGCTTTGATTGTTGGTGCCAAGCTGTTAGACTGATATTTCTAGCATTCAGGACTCAAAGAGTCTTAAACAAGAGGTGAGTGCACGCTGGAACTCAATGCTTACGTTGCTAAAATCTCTTGATGAATTGTATGAAGTTCAACATATTGTTGAAGGTCGTGCTGAGGTATGCAGAATGACTGGAATCGACTGTAATTTACTTGAAGAAGTCGTATCTTTACTTTCATCGTCTAAGCTGGCTTCAGACGAGTTCGAGCCAACAAAGCAGCCAACGCTGCACCTACCACTGCCCTGGCGATGCAAGCTGAAAAATGTTTGCAAAGCAAAGCCTAATGATATCAGCAATATTGTTAAATTAAAGGAGAGATTGATCGAGCTGCTTCAGACCAAATTCATTATCCATACTGTTGCGAGATTCGTTTCTGGCCTACTCGAAATTCAAGCACAGAACACAAGTTTATATATCCACATGAGTTATTTACAAAAGTTTATCTACAGTTCATAATTACATTGACCTTTCCTTGGACATAAGTATATTCAGCGTTCATAAGGTTCGATTCAAACGCAAATAAACCAGAAAATCCTCACGATACACCAGCCACAAGCACAGTCCATCGGTCATAGCAGAGAGACGCGGCTTCCAGCGTGATTTCAGCTCCGTTTCTCCTTACCAGCAGAATGACCACCAAAAGAGCTTGACTTGGTCCACAGTTCCACTCCAAACCAACCAACCAACCAGCCAACCTGGGAAGACGAAGACCAAGCGACTCTAAGCTCTTCTTGGCTTCTCAGACTCTCCTCGCTCATCTAGTCCTTCCGTCCGACCGAATCCTTCTTCGAATTCCCCGAATTCTATCTCCTGGTCCCTTTGACCGAAGACTTCTTCCTTTGCTCTCTTTCTCAATGACTTCAACCAGCGACTGATTTCTGACTCTCAGATCATCCGCCCCCTAGTTCAACGTGTGCCCCAGTCACTCCTACCTGAGCGCCCACCGGGTAAGTTTTTCCCGCGCACAAGGTCCGGTATCATCTTTTAGATTTTTTTGCATCTCAAACTAACAAAATGTCATAATATAATCCCACAATCTTAAAGTTCCAGCATTAAACACTTAACAACACTAAACGAAACCGACTTTGTGATGGGGTACTCTTAGCTGTCGTAAATTTAAACATACACGATACATTTGGAACCAATAATAACCAACTAAGGTTTTGAAAGCACTTATCAACTCTTACACAAACGTGTACGCCTCAATCAAACATGGAATTATAGATTCTCAACAATATCCACTAAGAAAACGCAGGCCTGATTGTACTAAACACTACGACGCAATGTGCACAACTGAGAATGTCATTCACAGAACAATTCACTCAAATTCAGTCCAATAATTTCGCTTCTGAGAACTTGTGACACATGAACGAAATACTTAATCGATATCATGTTCAACTACTAATTCAATTTAATATACAGCCACTCAACCTGGATGTATGTATATATTCGTTTATTCATCAAAATATTCAAGGTTCATACCGCACCAGAATTTTCAAGGAATTAATAATATAACAGTAACAAGAGAAACGATAAGAAACATAAGGGCGAAAATAATAAAAGTAATACTTTTATCATTAAGGCAATATAATCAAGACATGAGATATTAACATCGTGTAACAATTACAAGTGTTAATACGTTTTTATATAGCATACGTGTTATAAAATTTTTATGGTCTTTAACAGGTAAAGAATATTTATGAGCTCTTTCTAGCAAATTATAATGTTGTCTTTTTACATCCGGTAGTAATGGATGTAGCACGTGCATGTCATCATTTATTATGTTATGAAATAGCTTATCATCATGTAATTCTACAATGTCATTAACAATCGGAAAAGAATCAGGTAAGAAATCCAAACGCTTCATTTTATTAATGAAACCCACTATTTTATCTCTATCAGCAGCACTAGTGAAACCCCACCAAGCAGGGCTAGCACATAAATGTTTGGCCATAGTAGTAAACTTAGCAACTTCATGAAGCACATCTCTAGACATACCATGAGCTCTCAGAATTTTTAATACATACATAGAAGAAGAACAGGATTTGAGAGTTTCAGAAACATGCAAGTTCATTTTAAGATTATTTTGAATGTGCATACCGAGACTTTAATAAACTCTACCCGCAAGATCTCTGAACCAACAGGATAGGCACATTCTAAGCCTTTATTCGACGCCATCATAATTGAATTTTTAATCTGATTAAGAGATAAGTTATTTTGTTTAGCCCACTCAATAATATGATCTATCTCAAGTTGCAAAGTTGAAATTTGAGAAGAACCAACTATAAGATACATATCAACCGCGAATTTAAGCACTCTGCTAAGCGAGTTTATGGGGTGGAGGTCCGAAGCAGTAATAAGAAAGGTGGGAGGGCCCAAAACAGAATCTTGTATAAGACTAGCATTAATCCGTAGCACTTCAGAAACCTTAAAATTAAATTTTGTGACATGCATTCTATTGTGGTAGAGTTCGTTTCTACCGATTATGATGAAGGTTCTCATCCAGTTCGCTTTGTACAGTTTTATCGTTTATTCTCGGATTGTCATTCAGCATTTAAATGTTCTTCTGACATAACGCGAGCGAGATTCTAGTTCAATCGTGGAGCGAGGATGGAGTCTAAGCCTAAGACAAACTTTAGTCTAGTCTACCCGTAACGATTATGTAGCGCCAGAAGACGCTCGATTATCTTCTCTGCTTTCTGCTACGACCTTTCTCCCAATCTCTCTCAGAGATGTTCAACTGATCTGTCTGGCCTCTGGACTCGGACTGCCTTAGTATAGATTCTCTCTGAGGTTCTCTCGTCCGGCGATATGTGTCAAACCCCCCATTGGTCAATAGTTATGGAGTTACTCCGGATAGTCTATTTGATTGGACGCTAGGATTCTCTTTGACTGAAATCTCCAGCGTGGTTTGTCTGTGTACTTCTCTCAGACTGGTTCCGTCTTGCTCTATTGATCTTGGCGTGTCCGTCTGTTTGACTCAGTTTTGATCTGCGTCTGTATCTGTACATGTTTGGCCTTATGTATTCTTGTCTGTCTCTGCACAGCTCTCTGAGTGGGCTGGTGAGTCAGTTGTATGAAATCTAAGATTCCCCTACCTCTCTGGACAAAGTAATAAATCAGACGCCCTACTGACCACTCGCTGACCGGGGTCGCTGATGTAAACTAGATGTTGGTGTCAGTTCTCTGCGATTAACTGTCTCTTTATCCTAACCTCCAATAACTTCTATAGCGTCTAGACTTACTTTGCGGTGTAATATGCTACAATAGGCTACTCAAGTTAACTTGGCTATACTATTATCAAAATAATCAACAAACCAGTTGTATATATTGTCATCTAGATCAATTGATGAAAGCTTACATAAAAGAGCGGAGTGCCTTACCGTATCAAAAGCTTTAGAAAAGTCCATAGACAAAATATATACAAAGTCATTTTCACGTAATAACTCTGTAATGTGATGTAACAGTGTGACAACAGCTGCAGTAGTAGAACTAGTTGGTCTAAAAGCAAATTGATCGGCTATTAAGCCACAAATTGGTAGTTAGAAAATTCGGGGTAAATATAATTTCTAACAATCTCTGTTTTAAGAATTCTAGAGAGAATAGGTATGATAGATAATGATCTGTATTAAAAGTAATATTGAAAAGGAAAGCAACGATATAAGAGATTTTAGGTGCACACAGACGCAAAAACCAAGCCGGCAGTTTATCAAGACCCTCGGTAGTAGGACGAAGATGATCCAAAAGTTTGGAAAATTCGTATCTCATCGAAGTACTTTTCGAGAAGCAGACATTTTGCGCGATGTAGACCGGTAGTCCTTGTCCTTTGAAATGTTAGCATAATGTTGATTGAGATCTTCAGCAGTAATACGGGCATTAGTTGGAAAACGATCAGCTTTGCACTTAATGACCTTATTCACTTTGGACCACAGTTCTTTAACGCCATGACGTGCAACTTCTCGACTCAATTCCATAGAGTTAGCTTTGACAATAGCTCTGTTGAATTTCTTAGTTATGGCCTCTGCCTTTTCATAATGACCAGGTCTAAAAAGCTTATTTCTCTTGCGCAAAATCATTTTGATCTCTGGAGTAATAAATTTAGGATCGTTGGAAGTGATTGTAACAATTCTATTAGGAAAAACGGTGCCAAGCTTTTCCTAAACATACGATGGAAATCTGTTAGTCGGAACACAGGCGGATTCGCAATGTGCATTTTAAGCGCTTAAAACTTTATTTTGGGCATCTCCCCAACCAATTTCATTTGGCGCTCCCTGCCGGGTCAAATCTGTTAGAGGCGCAGCTATTGCAGGAAAATTATGCACACATTTATTGTAGAACACAACCAAACCAAAAAAGCTCTCAGTTGCTTCTTAGTTTGGGGAAGAGGTACTTCCAAGACTTTTACAACAGTATCAAAGTTAGGTTTTAACCCCTCTTTTTCTAAGATGGTGTCCCAAGAAAGATACATTGAAACGTACAGTGACACACTTAGTGGGCCGCAATGTCAGATTAGCTACCCGCACTCGTTCAAAGAAACTCCGTAAAGCAGCCATACGTTCAGACCAAGTAGTAGTATGTGCCAAAACATCATCAAAGTAACTATCTACTTCGGGAACATGGTGCAGTAATCTTCGCATGACCCTAGAAAAGGTAGCAGGTGCATTTATTAATCCAAAAGGCATGATCTTAAAACGAAACAAACCCCGGTGACAGACAGAAGTGGTCAGGTTTTTATCCTCCTCCCTCATGGGTACTTGCCAATAACTCTTGTTCAAATCAAATTTAGAAAAGAATTTATCACCCGCTAGTTTAGAAAATATATCTTCAGCATTACATGTGGGTTCTGGATCAAACATGGAAATCTTATTTAATTTTCGAAAGTCTTCACATATACCCTCAAAATGTCATATCCCTTCTTAACCAAGTCGATTCGAGCAGCACACGTTGCTTCGGAAGATCCAGTTATTCATCAATCTTTTTATTTAGCAAATCTCTCATCGAGTACGGCAGTGGATATGTCTTTCCCCGAATCGGTTCATCTGTCCCAAGTTCGTCTTCTTTGGAACGTCACACAAAATTTTTCTGAATTCCCGAAGCAGCTGTTTGACCTCAGCCTTCTGATTGTCTTCAAGTTGATCTCCACATCTCTGTATGTCTCTGTCTGAATACCTGAAACTGTTTCTACAGACACTTTAGTTGAGCTCTATTCCGGTTCCAATAAAGCCGCTCTCGCTTCGTTCAAGGCGACCTCCTCGTTTTCCGATTTCTGCCGCCAGTAGCGTTTTAGTAGGTTAGCGTGAAACGGTTTAATCCTTCCAGGCAACTGCATTTTATAGTCGGCCAAACCCACCCGTTCCAGAACTTGAAAAGGTCCTCGCCACTATGCCTGACCAAATTACTTAATATAATTCTTTTGCTGCTATGTCTTCTCTTTACATAACTTTTTTAACTTCAACAAAAAAGAATTGCTTAGATAATTGTTACATTTTCTGTATATGGTGTAACCATTGCACGTCATGGATCATTAATGCATCTAACCTATTTTATCAGCATCAGTTCAGCAGATAATCATTTATCAAAGCATTTGATTATGTTAATGATGTCTTTCAAGACCTTTCAGGAGCACTGTGGCCTCTCACTCTCGCAGTCTCTCAATAGTAGACCGTAAAAATGGCTGCTATAGGTGGTGCCAGAGTGTAATGTCTTGTAAGCATGCACTTCCGGTAAAATCGTGTGCATTGATGTGGGTGTGTTTATGTGAAGGTGATCGAAAGTATGTATAATTAAAAATGCCTGCGCGCTGTTGCGTAACGAAATGCAAAGGAAAACAAGGCCACAAGTTTCCTAAAACAACCGTGTATGTGAGACAGCATTGGATTGCTGCAATAAAAGGTGGCAAGTGGCGTGTTGCTGCTGAGTGTGGAGTGCGATTTTCACTTGACAGATTCCACGAGTTACGTTAAGTTAATTTAGGCTGTGTTTACATTTTAAAGGTAACTCATAGTCTAAAGTAATAATCGTAAACGTAAACTCCAAATTTCTAAAGCACTATTTAATAGCTAAGCGCAGGGCACCAGCTTATTTACGGGCGCTGCGTCAGGTAAGTGGGTTGTCCAAAGATGCCATGTCAAGAACCCAGTCCTGTTGCCAGAAGACCAGAGAGAGAAGGGGGAAAGGAGCTGCTAGTGTGGTTTGTGTTTAAGCTGAGAGAAATGGGATATAATAATATATCGAAAATATAACAATAGACTTTCCCCGTTTGCATATCATCTGAGTTTTTAAATCTCAAGGAATCAGAACTGCCCAGGGTAAAAGAAATATAATAGTAATAATAATTATTATTTTAATGATAATTTATGCTAATTATAATAATAATTATTATTATTGTTATTGTTATTATTATTATTATTATTATTATTAGCCTATTATTATTATTATTATTATTATTATTATTATTATTATTATTATTATTATTATTATTATTATTATTATTATTATTATTATTATTATTATTCATATCCATATGTTTCCTCAGCTTCGATATGGATGCAATCGTAGCAGGAAACTGCCTCAGTTACACGAACTATCACGAAAACCATCCCGAAAGCAAGCAAGACCATCGCCAGTTTCATTGAAACGCTTCTGCCACGAGTAACGGTGCGGATCGGTTGAACGTCCTGCTCCTCCAATTCCCTCCTCTTCGTCGTCGCCGTCGTCTACTTCGATGGCGCCTGTAATAATAGTGTCCCTTTCAAAAAAATTATTATTATTTATTATTATTATTATTACTACTACTACTATTATGTAGTACCTTAAGTACAAAAAATTATGCTATGATCCAAGCAAAAAGTAAGTAAATTAGTTGGAGTTCCTGACAGCATTTGCACGGAAGGCGAATTTACTGTTCAAGAATCAGAGTCTACACTTTCCAGCCACAAAGAGCTGACCGTTGCAGAGACTCAGACAGTGGATGAAGCAGTACAAACAGCTCATGCATCTGTACAAACTTGGAAGACGCTTTCATTTTCGGTCTTTTCAATTATTAACAAGGATACGGTTCATTTTTACACAGGACTCGAAAACTATGCTAAATTTCACTATGTTCTTGCGAGTTCAGGATCAGCATCCTATTCTTTAAGTTATATGTGTGATGGTGTGGAAAATATCTGTGTTGAGGATAAGTTTCTCATGGTGCTGATGAAACTGCAGATATACCACAAATTTTGTACTGAGACTGATGTTTGTGTGCAAGTCAGGCATATAACTTTTTTCTGCAGGGATTCGTTTTGATTCACTGCATTGGAGGGAGCTGAAATTTGTGACCCTCGTGATCAAGTGCATTTTTATTCCTTCTGATTTTCAACAATGGTTCCCAAACACGCGTGTCGTAGTAGCTGGAACAGAATGCCCAGTTAGAAGTCCCAAGCTGCCATTAACGCAAGCTGGTCCACGAAACGTTGGAAGTGTTTCAAGGGCATTCAACATGCACAACACTTTGTACATGTGATGCCGAGTTCAGACAATGAAACCTCATATTTATGTCTTTTTCTGTGTGTGTTTGAGATGATAATAAAAGTCCAAATGTAATAATTGATTATATGATAAGTACTATCAAACTGTGCACTGCCTTACTTGTTTTAAGGCTTAAAATTTAAGCAGTGTACGGCAACCAGAGACGTCTTTCCCGATCAACGTTAAGCACGCATTTTCCAAAGCCAACAAAGTGTCCCTTCGTTCATATAGAAATATTGTCCGTTCTTACAGCAACTGGCGGATCAAGAAGACAGAATTTTAGAAAGGGAGTCAACGTTTCTGCTTCTCGCCTTTGAAGTGTAGGCCTACTAGTAGTATGTACGTCCTTTTGCATAACTGTTTTGCGAATTATTCCAATAAATAGTAAATAATAAAGCCTACATTTGACAACTTATGACTTACGCCGTAGGCCTACATTATTCTCGTGTATCTATAATAAAACCAACTCGCCTTTTGGAAGTGTTGCCTAAGAAATTTTATTCCCCGTAAATTTTTTTCTTCCCATATGACGCATCGTGCGTCATCCTCCCTCTGTTCAGACGCCGCTGTTTGCAACAAGTGCATGTTGTTTTAGCGTAGCAGACTACATGATCAAGTGAGAAGGATGTTGTAATGGTTTAGATTTGGCCCTTGTTTTATGTAGTGTGGTGGGAGACTACATAGATTAAAACAGTTTGCAGCACAAAAAAAGTTGCGAGGAAATCACGGTTAATCGACGTTAATCGATGACTACTACAGTCGAAATTCGGGTTTACCTTTTGGTTAGCTTAAGATAGAGGCTTAGATGTAGGCTGTACAGTCAACTTCATAGCCGTGCTCCACACGTGTTCGGCAGATGATTAACCACTGCATTGGCACTCGTCCTCTGTCGGCGCTGGACATTTATGCGTGAAGGAGTTGCGTGTTGTCTGATGTTCATATCCGTAAAGAGACAGCGAGAGAGAGAGAAACAGAGACAGAGAGAGAAAGAGAGAGTGAGAGAGAGAGAGAGAGAGAGAGAGAGAGAGACGGGTGCGTGGTCCAGTGGAAGATGCCGGCATGTAATCACCCGGTACTACATCAGAAGCTTCCATTCCAAGCTTCTCCCTCTTCTTCTGTCATCCCCTCTTACTCTCTCTCTCTCTCTCTCTCTCTCTCTCTCTCTCTCTCTCTCTCTCTCTCTCTCTCTCTAACTTTATCCTCTCTTTCTTCACATAATAGCTTTAATATTTCTCTGACCATATCATATGGTCAGTTTGAAACTTTATCTTTGTCTGTTTACATATCTGTGGCATTTATCTATTTTTTCCTTCCTGTGTCATTCGATCTCTGAATTCTATTCACTAACTCCTTCCTTCCTTCATTCACTCATTCACTTGCTCATTTGTTCGATCAGTCGTTCATTTATCCAGACAGACAGACAGACAGTCTATCTTTCTCTCTGTCCGTGTTTCTGTCTCACTGTCTGTGTGCGAGTAATAGGAGATGCACTCAAGCGTTTACTCATCGGGCGATCACGGACCAGCTGGAGTCTTGCTGCAGTCAAATATTTGTTTCAGGGCAAATTGAATGTCTACGTCGCATGCGCATGTCTCCTCCATAAAAACACACAATACATAACATTTTTCCTCTCTTCGGATTTACTAGGTTCATTGGAATCCAGTAAGGTCATCCGAAAAAAGCTTTTAACCTGAAGTAGGTTACCATTCCAGTCCACATGGAAAAAGGAACCGAATAAACGACGCTGGTATTCCGTCTTTGGCCAACAGGAATCGATCCGTTGGAGTCAAGCATTTTTCTTCGACATTGTGCATCGCTCGGCACGCTGGTCTGTTCGGCAGCGCACTGAATCTGTAATCCAACGATTGCGAGCCTGTTGAACGGACGCAGTGTAACGATGCTGGGCAAGTCGTTCGTGCCCACCTGTTAATCGCCTCGGATTTAGATCTACTACCGTGAACGTATAATAAATGTAATGAATAAATAAATAAATACAACCTTAATTAATGTAGAAGTGCATAATTATCTGAGCAAACTAAGTGTAAGTTCGACTGCAGGTGCCGTACACGATACTGGTTGACGTAGGCCTGTTGGATTTGGCTCTTCAGCACGGTAGCCGTGGATAGGCCTATAGGACGAGTACTTAGATAACTTTTGTCTTCGTCAGTAGGCCTATTAATTATTGTGATAATGAGGCTGTTACGTTTATAAACTAAAATCATATGTAGGCTTACATGTATGTAAGTGTATCCCTTTGAAGGTTCGAGCCTCCAACAATTCAAGCGCTAGGTTCGCACGTGATTGAGATACCCTCCAGAGTTTTCACGATTTTTCATAATGACCCATTCAAGTATGGATCAGAGTTGCCGTCCTGTTGACAATCACCATTGGAGGCTGGACAGACTGGTAGTACTGTAAAAGCCTACACATGCAACTGCTCACACTCCCTGCCTTTTCTCACTTTGACGCAACTTTGCTGTATGCGCCACCGTTAGCTTTGTATTCCTCTTTGTCTTACATTTCTCTCTCTGCCTTTCTATCTGTCCGTTTGTCTATCCATCCATCTATCTGTCTATCCACCCATCTATCTATCTATCCATCCATCAATCAATCCTTCCATCCATCTGAAACAGTCCTCCTTTTAACTCTGACCTATATTTACAACTTACAACTATCCTTACAACTGCTTGTTTTTAAATAAACGTTGGCCCTAAGCTTGATTTTTCTACCGCCACTTTTTATTTCTGAGGAATTACGTATACGTTGGCTAAGTAATAAATTGTGTAATTATGTTTTAAAAGTGTAATAATATTTTTCTAGGGTTTATAAGTCAGAGCAAGATAAGACAAGGTAATGTAAATATACACGTTTTTCTATAGCGATCGAATGGTCTAGACCCTACTCATTTTTCAATGAACAGCAGGTGAGATCCTTCATCATCGCAGCCCGTTTGAATGGGCGCCAAGCCATTTAAGGTCCCCGTGAACAGACCGTGCTAGCCCGAGATTTAAATCTCTGAAAAGTAGAGTAATCGCTCGTTAATTATCACTGTTCTTGTTGTTATTATTACTGTAGGTAGAAATGATCCATCAAGATTAAAACATGTCTTGCGAAAATGAACAAAATAACTTGGAACGGCTATATCTTTGATCATTAAATGATAATAATAATTACAAGTATTAGCCATTCCAAAGACGTACTCTCCCCCCACATAGAATAATAACAATAGCTTTCTACTCTCTCAGGATTTGCAACAAAAAATTTAATTAGGCCTACATCTGCTAATGTAGCACAGGCATTGTCTGATTACGTTGTACCAGTCAATGGTTATGATCAATTGTATATAAATGATTTGCTTATAAATTTCACTGGACAACAAATTTTTACAAAAGTCATGTTACTGAAATGAAATTAGTCAGTTCTTATCAATTTGTATGTGCTGAACACGAATATGACAGTGAAAATGCCGAATTGGCTCTAGTTTTTTTGTAATCTGAAATGAAGTAATTTTATATCGCACAATGCATGCCAATAGTGATACACTTACAGTTAATATTTGTAAAAACCAGGTCATAGACTAGTTCTTAGATTTTTTGCCTGTCTCTTGTACAGCTGTTCGGGAGCATCTCTGCGGAGTGTCCAGCAGTAGTCAGCCAACATTGTAGTGGACCATTTTCCCTGGTACCTTTGCTCCATTGTTGCGATATCTTGATGAAAACGTTCGCCATGTTCGTCACTAACCATATCACAGTTGTCAGGGAAGAAATCCAGATGGGAATGAAGGAAATGCATCTTCAGAGACATATTGCAGCGAAATTTCTGGTACTGCTTGAGCATGTCTTCTACTAGTTCCTTGTAGTTTTCTGCCCTAACATTCCCCAGAAAGTCTGTAGACACTAGACGAAAAGCATTCCATGCTTGTTTCGCATCACCCTCCAGCAAGTTGTTGAAGCGGTCATCTTTGAAGAGTTCTCTAATCTGAGGACCCACAAAAACTCCCTCTTTAATCTTTGCTTCGCTGAGTCGAGGAAATTTTTCATGCAGGTATCGGAAAGCTGGCGAAGTGCGGTCCATGGCTTTCACGAAGTTCTTCACCAAACCTAGTTTGATGTGAAGGGGTGGTAGTAGGATTTTGTGAGCCTCGACCAGAGCTGGGTGCTGGATATTCTTCTGTCCAACTGCCATGTTTTGTCTGGGAGTCCATTCCTTCCGCACGTAGTGCAACTCTCTTGCTCGGCTATCCCACTCACACAAGAAACACATATATTTTGTATATCCTTGCTGCAGTCCCATTAAAATGGCAACTACCTTCAAATCACCACACAGGTGCCTTTTGTACCTGTTATAGTCAATGGAATGCAGTAGCTGTTTTAGGTTATCGTATGTCTCTTTCATGTGGACAGCATGCGCTAATGGAATAGATGGAAGACGGTTTCCATTGTGCAAAAGCACAGCCTTAAGACTCAGTGTTGAAGAGTCTACAAAGTCTCCATTCTTGTGGGTCATGAGTGATCTGTAAGGCATTCATGAGGTCGTCAATATTGGAACAGAATACCAGATTACCTTCCTTCATAAAGAAAGGTTCCAACTGCTGATGGCGCTTTCTATATGAAGTAATTGTGACATCTTCTTCTAGAAGATTCCATTGTTGGAGTCTTGATCCTAGCAATTCTGCCTTGTTTTTGGATAAGTCCAAATCACGAACAAGGTCATTTAGTTCTTCCTGTGTTATTCTGTGTGGGGTTGATGATGCACCACAGTGAAAATCGGGATCACTGCACGCTGACGGACCAGGAGAAGAACATGTCGGCTCACCCTTGTCCTCATCAGATGAATCAAGGAAAATACAGTGCAATTCACTTAAGACGAAAACGGATAGGACAAAATATCGCTTAGTACGAAATAACAAATTGGTCCGTTCCGATAATAATCGATAATAACGTTAAATTATTCTCTTAAGACAAAACTGATAAGACGAAAAAATCGGTTATTACAAAAATGGTTTTAGGTCCCGTGAATTTATTTCAGTGCCAAGTCCGTCGCATAAGACGAAATGTTGACGGAAACACAACAGCTGCAGCTTGCAGCAAGGTTTCGGGTTCGCATTTCCGTAAACGCCTAAAATAGTTTGACAGCTTCCGTCTTTGATGAATGTCACCATTTGAGGAATAAGATAGCGTACATGTTTAAACTGTAACTGGGTGATTGATTACCGGTAAGAGACTCGCAGGTCATAGCATGAGGCATCAAAATGCGTTGGTGCATGAGACCATAGATATCAAAATTACTATAATGATGCCTATGTATAGGAAGTAAACTTTTATAGCTGTCTTCACTAATGTGGCCATTTCATTCGTGGGTATATTTTGTCTAACAATGAAGGACATTAAGCCAGTCATATGGCACATTTATGATATTGAGATATGTAACCACAGTGGAAGTGCCCTATAGCTAGACGCATTAGATAGTTCGAATATCTTAGCCAGATTAGTGCCTGCTGTTATCAGACATATATGTAACTTTCAGAACTCCTCGAGTAACCTAATATCCTCGTTGACAAGCCTTTACCATATGGCGAAGACAATCGTCAATGGTCAGCGCCTTGCAAACTACAGAGGCATCCGCCCCAAATCAATCAGCACGTACATTTACATGCGATGTACCCTCGTTCAAAGGCTTCTCGCTGTCTGACGCGCCCATCCCTCTCCGAGAACGAACGATTAGGATTCGCTGTCGAAATAGCGTCGTAATGGAATGTATCGGCCTTAGCCCTTTCATAAAACCTTAAAATACCCCTCGCTTGCTGGTCCAGCGTGAAACAGACCAGTGGTTTACTTTCGTGTCTAAAAATGGCCACTAAAGTTCGTAGCCTACGGTGATCGGCCGCCTTTCACTCAAAACATTCTTCTTTCAAAGATCCTACCCTGACACCCCTTATCCTCTTATCTCCCTCTCTGCTCCAATCCCAAACATCACCCACCGTAGCTGCCAGCTGTCTCTCTGCCTGATTTTGGATCTTGACCTGGAACCGAACCCTTTTTGCCTATCGATTTTATTTTGACTGAGCGCCTGTGAATAAGCTGGTCCCCGCGGTGCGGCTTTCGTTGGGCTCTGTAGAAATCTCGTAATTACGATTACGATCATCTGCAGTAATGCGTCATTTGCTGCTGCATGGCAAGTCATGCACCCATTACGTGTTTCTGGTTGGCATGCTGCTCTTATGTTTGCCTAACGGTTAATACAAAATTCGGTTAAGACAAAATATTTACGCTGGTACCCTGTCTTTCGTCTTAAACGAACTGCACTGTATATTCTGCTGGAGGTTCTGGAATAGGAAGTCCATCACCATGTGGAACTGGTCTCAATGCTGACGGAATGATTGGGTAGACTATTGTCGACTTCTTTTGCTTCGTTATTCCACCGGAAAGAGGAGGAACCAAGCAGAAGTAACAGTCATCTACGTGGTTGCTTTGCTCTCTCCACACCATGGGAACTGCAAACGGCATTGATGGTCTTTTGCCATTCAACCACTGTGAAAGCTGTGTTGTACATGTAGCACAGCATATATGCGGGGCCCATGGCTTGTCTTGGTCACCAACCTTGCATTCGAAGTAAGCATGATATGCCTTCTTGACTTGATAATTGATACTTTTCTTCTGGTTGGCAAATGTCACTTCCCCACAAATGTTACAAAAGTTGTCCACAGTATTTACGCACTTCCGAGGCATTACTGTTCTGTATTGTATCTAAATGGATAAAGTAATAATAGTTTTATAAAACAGTAACTTAAACTGTCTCGCACAAAGTCTGTAATATTGTAAATGCTCAACCGTTCCGACTCGCTTTATATAGTACACTGCTGACGTCATCAGAAAATGACGTAATCAACTGTGCATGATGTGTCCATGATGGGATTATGCAATGAGGTGGAATATTACATCATTCTAGACTTAATTAGGATATTGTCGCAGTCCTACTGCATAAATTTACATGGTGAAACATAAAAAATGAACTATATGAAATATTTTCAAAACGAGAGCCAATAAAAAAATTTTATGGTTATATTCGTGTTCAGCACACCAAGATGCTACACATTAGGGCCTTTTCCAGTCAGTAACGATTTCTATGTTGACCAGTGTATAACATACTGGTAATGTTCAAAGTGCAAGGACCACATGGCATCGAGGATGAGGAAGGACGAAGAGCGAGTAGTCCGTTGCTGAGAGCACATGGTTGCCTAACCATCCAGCAATCCCTCACAGATGGAAGAAGACGTAGAATCCGGTTATCTCTGGAAGCAGAAGATCTATGCAGGGCAGACAGTCCTCTTTGGCCATCCAGTTGGACGTGGAACCTCTCCGTAACTGATGGATGACATGACTCCAGACACGTCTTTCCCTTCTTTCACCGAATACGAAATTCCCGATTTGCAGACGACACAGGCAGGCCTGAAGCACACCCTATTTACAGGCGGACCAATCTGATTGGCAATCACGGAATGATAGTTCGCGGCAAACACCAAAAATCACGACGTATTCTTTACAGTAACAAAACATCCATAATGTAGACGCAGTCACACTAGACGTCTAGAAGTAGAAATCTTCATATATACCGGTGTCTGCCGTGCACCAGAATATAAGAAGATTAAGGCATCGTCCCACTATGAAGGACATTAGGTAAGGTATGTAGCCTACACTCATTCAGTACCTTCATTATGGCCTAAAATAGGGCCTGCAAGCACAGAAGAGGCTTTTGAACTGATCAATACGCTACTAGCAGTGATTAAACTTCTGTTTGTGTTGATTTGTTCTCTTTTATAACGGAAGCTATCGATCAGCCTACATCATTTCATTTGTTTCTTTGCAGTCTTGCTTTCTTCACTTCCACCTCGTTCGCATTCGTCAAAGGTTTGCAGTCTTCTTTTTCTATTGGTACTCAACATGACCGGCGATCCACTTCGGTTACTAAACGGAATTATTGGCCCTGATGCAACAGTCTCCACTTCTACGCTTTGATGCAGAACTGACAATCTGTCCATTGACAATTTCCTGATCAGTTCGTTCCTGTTGAACTTCTCACAAAGTGGTTCAGGAATTGGGGGCCAAACTTCAACCTCAGAATCTGGTGCACACACACTCAAATACAACGAATAAGCAAAATGTGGGTATTCAAAATCTGAATCATTCAACTGTCTGTCATGGTTAGATTTAAAGTAATCTTCGATTGGCAAATTGAAGGACGGCATCAGGTAACAGGGACAGAAATCTTGCCGGTAAAACTCGAAAAAACAAAGCATCAGTTTCTCAACAAAAGTTCTGAGTTCTTCTGGATTTATGTCTTCGTAGAGTAAAATGTGTCTTGTGTGGTCCTTTAATGCTTCAATGCAGTACAGAAGGCAGGTCTTCAAGACATATGTGAGTTTTGGTTCGTAATAAAGCAGCTGTTTGCCAACCATATAAGCTGCTCTTGCCACAGCTGAACACTGTTTGATGATTCGAGTCTCTGCGGGTGCAAATGAGATCCTGGCAAATTGATCTGAAAATGGAACCCAACGATACTTTCTATGTGGTTGGTCAAACACCAAATGGCAACCTTCAGTCTTTATTTCATCACTTGCACCAGACAATGCCTCTTCCGGCCACCAACCATTTATCTGAATGCACGGCACAATGTCTAAAGATATCTCTGTGAACATATATCTGCCTTCAATTGGACGATTCAACTTCAGCTGCACACTACTACACAGATGAGTTGACGGCCTAAAATCGTTAGGTATTTCTGAACCTATCACTTCATACTGTCTGTCCACCTTAAAATATAGCATACCGACTTCATTGCAGGTGTCCCATTCGAAAAAATGTTCATCTTCCCAAAACTTTGGTTCATTCATTACTTCCAAGTACAGAATTCTGAATCTAGATGCGATTTCGGTGGTCAAAAGAAAACCATCACTGTTAAAAAATCCATCAAAATTCTCTTGAATTTGATCAGTTAACTTGTATTCAACATCACTAAGCCTATATCTTCGTTTAAGGTGAACGAATCCACTCGGGGCCTCTGGTGATGGAATGACTTCACACAATGCGCTCAGTCTTGTGAGGATGAAATTAAAGTCAAATTCATCTGGTAATCCAGTTTTTGTCCCTTCTTCAGCACTGCCAATTAGCACAGGTCGGCATTCAAATCTCGGATCCCTTTTTCTAATTTCATCTGTCAACCTACTAACGAAATGCAGTACTTTATCACGTATCTTTATCGAAAATGCATCACGGTAGGCGTATTCCGAGTCTTCCCAAATCTTCCATATATCAATTTCTCTTCGATCTGGCGATTCTTCTCGATGTAATGCTCGAACTTCTTCCAAAGGCCATCTTTTCCTTCTTTCTTCTTCCTGGTTTCTCAACTCTCTTAGATCTTTGGGTGTTTTTCCATCAATATCTTTTATATATTCGTCAGCATCACACTTAACAAGTACCTCATAGACGCTGTCTAAGAGACAATAGTGCAAAGCTGTTCTTTCGTAGCAATCTCTTTCATTAATGATGTGTTTTAATTTCAGAACTTCATTCACCAGAAAGCTGTCATCGCATATGAACAGACTGGGCCGTACAGCATAATGCAGTGCTGTTCTGCCTCTGTAGTCCTTCCCGACTGCCATTGCTTGGAATATTTCTTTATAAGGACTGCTTTTAAAAAGGCTCATAGACTCGAGTAATAGTATTCTGTCTTCGAAATTAACACTTGGCAGAACGGCAGATAGTTGATGAAGTGGACATTTTCCCATCTTGTCAATGACTGGAAAAGTTTCTTCGTGATTTTTCAGTTCACCTGTGAGAAGCGCACATGTTGCAGCTCTGTATTCTATCAGCTTCTTAACCGTCTGCTGAGTGATACGCAATTTTGATTTAACAGCAAGATCAAGAACTGTATTTCCCCTTAAGTCTAATGAATTTATGTCTGCATGACCATCTACCACTAACATTGTCACTATTTTCTGTATGAGTCCATTGTTTCTAAAATTCTCATAAACTATTTTCAAAATGTTGTATCTGTTCATCAACTTTCCTTTCCTTATTGATTTGTCTACCCCTGCTATTCCAAAGAAGTCACTTACGACATCGCTAATGAGACCAGGGCCATAAATAACTGCATGCAAAGCATAAAATCCGCGGTGATCTTGGTGTTCGTCCAAGCAACCGTGTTGCAAAAGCAATTCAACAATATCAACATGCGCCCATTTGGCCGCCTTAATTAGCGCAGTCTCTCCATAAGCATCTCTTGCATTCACGTCAACTCCAGCACCGAGTTCATCTCTCCAATTAAGCAATAACTGGACTATATGACTGCATCCATGTTCTGAGGCTTTCATAACAGCCGTTTCTCCTTCGCTCGTTTTCGCATTAATATTTGCGTTTTTCTTTAAAAGAAGTTTGATAATATCGTCAACCTGATCTTTGTAGTATTTGTTAGTTGTAGTCGTACAGTCACATGAATCAACCGCCATATGGAGAGCTGTCTCAGCATGAGAACCTAAAGCATCCACATTAAATCTACCTGATTCTAGAAGAACCTGCAAAACTCGTTTGTATGAGTTACACAATTGATCTGGGACTTTACCTGACTTGTCTTTGCTTCTCAAACATGCCAAAACGTTTACAATTGCTGTGTGCAAAACCGTGTGAAAGGCACTGTTTTGATCTTCTCTTTCAACATTCCCCTTCAGTAGTTTTTCAACTTCGTCTGCATCAGCGTATTCAACTGCCGAGAGTAGAGATTCCATTGCACTCACACCTTGATGACAGCCTACGCAAATTATTCACAATCATTTATTCATTCTCACTTCACAGGAATGCTGAACAATATTGAAATAATACTGTTATATGTATACATAATATATTATATTAAAGCAACAGCATATGCTTGTGCATTTAAAAATTGGAGTAGGCTCGACTGCAGATGGTGAAAGAGAAAGGTAATAGTTCTGCATGAATAAATTAAATTAGGTAAAGGAATGCCACGTTTTGAATAAGTATGCATTTAAATGTGAATATTTTTAGAGTAACTTTTAGGTTTTAAGCAACTCAGAAAGGTGCTGGAATATGGCTGTGGGATCATCTTAAGATAAGCTGAAAATTTGTTGGGCTGACTCAGGTGGAACAGTTCGGATTTGCAGTGGTGATTCCAGAAAACTAGTACAGCACACAAGAAATAGCACAAGAAATAAGCCGTTCTGGCCCGGGGAGGGTTGAAATTAGGGTGTGACGTTTAAAGAAGCAAGCCACTTGGCAAAGGGGTGCAAATTGCCCAATGCTTTCTAGCTAGGTGGTCTTGGCCCTCTTGGAAGTGAGTCCCCCAGTGAAGCCTTGTCTGCTAGTGACAGATCCAGAAGTTTTCCCAAGGTGAGGGGGCATATAAGCAAGGTTCTACGTAGCTTAACCCTCAATTTTTGGGGACCTTTTCAATCATCAGGACTTTTGAGCTTTTCAATACCATTTTCAATTACTCTTTTTCTCATAAGCAGCTTTTGACAATCTTATGTGCCTTAGCACAATGTCAAAGACCTTAGTTTTTCCACCTTACTTTCAGAGCTTCTATGAGACCTGACCGCCTGCAGTGGCAAGACTGAAGCTGACACAACAAGGATCAAATTCACTGTAATCGTAATCTCGAGATTTCTACTGCGCTCAACGAAAGCTAAGTTGCGGGAACCAGCATCTTCACAGACGCTCAGACAAAAAATCGATAGGCAAAAGGGTTCGGTTCCAGGTCAAGATCCAGGAGTCAGGCAGGCAGGCAGACTGGCGGAAGGCTATGGAGGATGGTGCTTAAATTGAAGCGATAAGAGGGATAAGAACAGTAAGAATCAGGATGAGTTTTGGAAATGTCTACAGTTTTGAGTGAAAGACTAGCGCATAAATTGCAAGAGGTGAAGCGTTGGCGAGTTCGTATGATGGATCAGATAATCGTCGTAATTCTGGCGGGAGTTTATTCCAGAGGGGCGGAGCTGCTATGGCTATGGACCGATTTTCAAATTTTAAGGATGAGTTGACTGGAGGGCGAAGAAGTGTTAGGCCCTAGGACAGACGAGGAGCGGGTAGAACGGAGCAGTTGGATTGTAAATAACTGACGAAGATAGAAAGGTTGGAAGGACTGAAGTGTGTTATAGGTAAGGGATAAGTGGGACGAAACCAAGAGGAGCTAGTTGGACGGTACGCCCATCTTGATCCGAAAAGCAGTGATCCCAAGGTCCAACAGTGTAAGCATATCTGCTCATGACTTTTTGAATGTATACATTGCAAGGGACCTAAAGCACTAACGATCGACAGAACACAATAGGGTCATTCCAGCTCAACTCAACCAATGCCTCCCACCCAACCATCTCAGAATTGGCTGAAATTTTAACCACATGTTGCAAGATGTACTGGATGGAAAAGCCCAAAATTGTTATGCGATATTTAAGATACTTTCCAAGATATCGTTGATTCCGTGACCCCACCCTCCGAAGGCATTTCACGAAACTTCACGATGTCCACTATTTGAGAATTGATATCTCCAGAGCTGTTAGACCAATTTAGATGATTGTTTTTCTTCCTAAACAGTTTCTTGTACAGATTACATAAATATAATTATTATTATTGTGTGTCCTATGATTTCAGCTGTATTAAATGTCAAAAGTGCCTTCACATTCATTTTGTTTCTAAATTTTGCAATATTCAGTGATCAATATCTCCACAATTACCAGGCACAATGCAGCAAATTTTTATAAGTATACTGTCTATGTAGCTGGCAATTACTTGGCAGAGTTTGACTTGATTACTTATTCACATCTGCTGGATAAAGTAGGTCAAAGTTCACCAAATCTGACAAGGGGGGTCAGAGAGAAAACATTTTCCCAAAAAGGCCCATAAAAATGTTACTTTGTTATTGCATTTTATGATAGAGCATAGATCAATTGATAAGTGTTCCAAAAATCCCAATGGTGTTTTTTGTTTTAAGGAGTTTACAGAGTGTCAAATATGGTCGTTTTTGGTATCGCGATTTGCAATTATGAGTGGTATTAACAGACTTGTTACCCTAACATATCAATATAAAAACTGTGAAATAAATGTGATCACTTTTGAAAATGTAGATGCAACATATCTAAGCAATTTTTATTTAAAATATAGTTAACAAACAGTTCTATATCATAATTAAAGTGAATTTATGAACAAAATTTTCTTTTATTGGTGGTCTATCAAAGTACATATGATGAAATATTCTGTGGAACTGCCAAACATCTAACAATATTAATCTAATGTCATTTATGCATGCAGCATCATATATTTTGAAATTTTCTGTAAACAAGATGAAAATTTTGTTGTTACAGTGTTCCATACTTAATAGTCCAGCTGGTACTGATGTGTACTATTACTGTGTGTTCGAGGTGCTGGCACAAAACGAAAGGCATGTTGGAATGGAACCCAGCATATGTCATCATGTCTTGGCCAAGTCAGATGACAGCTTCACTTGTATATGTCACCAAGTCAAAGAATTTGGAATTTAGACACGAGAGCTATGTTTTTAGCTCAGGTTAAAGTAAAAGCTCCTTCTCCTTTCAATCTACCTTCTCCCTTCCTTCCTCTCTCGCTCAGGATAGAGTGTATGCAAAGGAATGGAGATCCAAATCACCTAAATTCTAATATTTGGAGCTCGATGGCAGAGGGAAACTTCTCTGGCAGCCAAGGTCAATGGGCCAAAGCTGAAGCAATATCTGGTCACCAGTGGCAGAGTTCCAACAAAATGTCGTTCCAAATGAACTGTCTAGGTTTATGGTCACACATCACAGAAGAAGCAAGATTATTTTTGATTGTTAAATTGAACTAAATGCCCAGAAAATAACTGAGATTTGTAGAATTGAAATTGGAACCTGAATTTCATGGTGAAGATGCTGCATATCGTTATTAACTGAATAGCTCACTTAGGATACACTGGTAGTCGGACAAACATTTTAAAAGATCTGGTAGCTGGCCAATCTTCTTGATGTAAAGCTTCAATGCGCTTCAAATGCTTCAACTCTGGCACACTGGTGCCTAAATCTGAGGAGATGAGAAGGTAAATTTCAAGTTGGCTGCACATTCTACTGGCAGCAGCAATATCCCAGTTGTCCTACGGCTCGGAAGAGTGTGCTACAACCATTTTAGCAGCTCCAAATAAGGCCTACATGAGATCTTTACAAACAAACAGCTAATAGAAGCGTTAAAATGTTGAGTAATTTCATTTGGAACTAAAATTTGACGGCAGCTGAAATATTCCACCAACGAAATCCCAAAAATTCTGTAATAGGTCTACTCCAACAACGTCACATGTAGGACATATGGAGTCCGTATGACAATATTCCCATGTGGGCTTCATATGTCCTACATATGGCATCATATGAGCCTATATGTCCTACATATGACGTTGCTGGTGGGGTCGCGATCAAATTACGTCGGCAGCTTAGTTTAACAGTGATGCATTTATGCCCAATACGGGCTACTAGGCCTATATCCTTTGATACCCGGTGGCTTAAGCATAAAAGGTCGGCGTTACCAAAGACCGACGAGGATTTACACAGGATTCCCAATGTCGCTATATAAAGGGCGTACATATATAAAAGGCTGCCCGGCGGGAGCGGGAAACCCTTTGAAAAAATTCATGTGCTCAATTAATTGAAACAAATTCATGCCTATGCACTCGGTTAATACAAAGTCCATTACAATGAGACGTCAGATTATAATTTATTTTATTTAAAAGAGATTTGTGTTACCATCCAACGATCCAATTGCTGTAGTTTCAGTATCCACGTCGTCCGGGTTTTCCCAATCGGAAAACCCAATGAATAAGCCGATGTACCCACAATGGGCCGTTCCTACAATTTCTCGAAACACGCTAGGAACAAAACTTAGGAAGGGATCTTTTAAAATCTTTGGCTAGGAATATATATTGCTTTTCGACTTTTCGACGTGGAACAAGAGCCGGCAGAGCATGTATTCATGATGTATAAAGTCGTGAAACGTAAAGGATTTGAAGGATTTGTTTACAGGGTAAATATAGAATTTAAAAAATGGTGGATAGAAGTACTTCAATTAACGGCAGCTGCGTGATCAAATAATATATATATATATATATATATATATATATATATATATATATATATATATATATATATATATATATATATATATATATATATATATATATATATATATATATATATATATATATATATATATATATATATATATATATATATATATATATATATATATATATATATATATATATATATATATATATATATATATATATATATATATATATATATATAATATAATATATTATATATAATAGGCCTATACATATTTATAGTGGGCAGTATACAACAATAAATTACGACAATTATCTGACCCATCATACGAAGTCACCAAGACTTTACCCGTTGCCACCGCTGCCCAGGTTTTTCATTCAAAACTAAACACTCCTCTTTCGCAGATCCTATCCTGATTCCTCTTTCTCTATTATCTATCTTGCCACTCCAATTCCAAATACCATCCACTGTAGTCCGTAGCCATCTGGCTGCCTGTCTGCCTGCCCGTGAATAAGCTGGTTCCCGCCTCGTAGCTTTCGTTGGGCGCTTGTAGAAATCTCGTGTTTTTGCGTTTGCGATTACGATAGTTGATCAAATGCTACGAAGTCTTAGTCTGGGTAGCCTGGCATGTTACGTAGATATGCAGAACATAATATGAGGATACTAAAAAGATATCTTATCTTCTTTGGAAGTAGTTCTTCAGCTTTCATCTGAGAACCTTGTTGTGTGTAAGTAAATAAGTAATCTTTTTTAACACGAGACAAACAGCCACACTATGTATGTAACTATTAGAATGAACAAGACGAATAAAAACGGCTATTTTGGCTGTCGGACAGCTAGCGAGCTGGTTAGCTGCCAACAGTTGATAAAGCATTTTTTAAAGAACAAAACGCTTCACAGACATCGACAGTCTCTTATTTATATGTCATCTGGTTTCGTTAGAAGCTCAAAAACGTATTAAAAATTTACGCTGTGAAGAAAGACCACAAATTAAAAGATACTATTTGTTTACGTTCAAATTCCATGAATCAAATTTGTCGCAGGTTTAAATCATAGTCTAACTTTATATAAGACATTAAGGAAAAATTATCAGTGATTACTTCCCACATTGAGTCTATGGATAATGTAGCTGTTCTTGCACTTTAGCAAGGAATGCTACATTATTAGCATCATCCGTAGTGTAATCTTTTCGAATCAATGTATCTGTGGCTGTGTCGAAAGAACGTGTATAGCACAGCATTCACCATGTCAATAATATATACCAGAATGCAAAATGCCTGTTTATGAGTTACACATGCTTTGCTAGGAACAAAAATGTTTCGTATATTTCTGATGACATTTTATGGTATTTCAAAATGTTTACCATATGCAAGGGTAAACAAGATTTACTGACAGCGGGTGAGTAGCGAATCCCGGATCCCCGAAATCGATTTCTGAGTGCGACCTGGATGCCGGAAAATTAAGAAGATAACGTTTGTATGGCGGAATTAGGACTTTTTCCTGAAAGTCAATGTCTACACAATGGGGTGGGAAGTTGTTGCATGGGGGAAACACTGAGTTCCTATACGTTCGGCTACTATTGCCGATTAGATAGTCCATACTAGTTTTCTGGATTTCAAGCGCATTCTATATAACTGTTTTCGGGAAATCGGGCTGTTGTGTATTTTAAGTGTTTTCAGGGATGTGGGTCTCGGGACGACCCCGTTGATACTGGTATTGACATGCTTGAACAGTGCATGCTTTCACTGCACTCCTGGTTCTATAAAAATTTTTTTTGTCTAAACCTCAACAAGTCAGATGCATTCTTCTTGGCACCCATCAACGTTTACGTCGCTTTCCTCCCATTCATCAAATCATTTTGGCTGGTACAAGTGTCAACCTTTCAGAAAAAATTACAACCTTTGGAGTCATTCTTGATGCCACCATTACCTTTAGGCAACATGTTTCTGCTGTCTGCTAAACCGCTTTTTTCCATCTTAGAGCCTTAAGACACATTTGTGCGGTTCTCACTGATGATGTGGCTGCTGCTATCATGGTTGCTCTTGTCCAGTTTAGGCTTGACTTTGCCATTTCTATCCTTTTCCGTACCTCCTCTTATAATGTCAGAAAATTACAGCAGGTACAGATCTTAGCAGCTCACCTTGCCGTCCTAATTGTAACCTTTCATCTGCTGGCATTCTCTCACAAGTTTACTGCCTCCTGGTTTAAAAACACAACGATTTTAAAATAGCAACAATCACCTACCGACTTCACACCCAGCAACCTGCCTATCTCTGATCATTAATCGAATGTCATGTTCCCGTTTGCAATACACGATCTTGTGACCCACTGAAGCTGTGACAACCTTAAGTGGGCGAAGTTACTGGGGAACATGCTTTTAGTTCGGCCTCGCACACGATGTGGAACAACATCCCTTTACCAATCAGATCCGCTCCTTCAATCTCATCCTTCAAGTGGCAACTAAAAACTTTTTATTTTGCTAACTCACCTATCACCTATTTTACCTCCTTTGCTACTGGCTGTCTCCCTCTGAGCGACTGGACGTGCTTCTGATTCAAGTTTTTTTATGCCTGGCGTGTTAATCTCTTAATATTGATTCGGTCATTCATTTACACCATTTTTTTGATTGCTCACTTTTGTGTTGATGCTGTGATCAACTGATTTTGTTCCTGTTGCCATGGTTGTTAAAGCTGTTGTGATGCACTGCAGTAGCAGGCATCGATCCACAGAGCCTAGAGAGGCGACGAGAAATGAATTGCTGTGTCATTTTGGTAGACATTCTGTTTCTATTCATTTGTGAGAATATTCTGGATATTTCTAAACCTCTAAAGTGTCCTTTTAGAGGACTATTGTTCATTAAGCTGCTACTAGCATTTTAGTATTTGTCTTTCTGTTAAGCGGTAAGAATTTCATCTTTGTATGTTTAGAACTTTTTCCAGTTTCAGTATTTATTAATTTCTTTTTATATACCAGGTGCTCTGAGTTAAGCAAATGACAAAATCATTGGTTATTTATTATTTCACATAGTTCAGTTAATGAATTATTTATTAGTTACCGTGTTTAATTTCATGCAGGCTGTTGACAATATCACTGAACTGTTGTGTAGATCATTAGGGTGCAATATATGCATTGTTACCATGTATAACTTTTCACCTGCTTTTGCATATCCTGGTTTCGTGAGGCCATACATTTCTGTGTGACAAACAGATATTGGTAGTTTTTTATGTTCTTGGGTTTTCATGAAGGATGCTGACTAGCACTGTGACATAGTTGTAATGTTCTGAGATTCCACTCCTGTGTCTATTAATGTCTATAATAATAATAATAATAATACAATTTATTGAGCACCGTAGTATGGCTGAGGCTGAAAGTATGTGGTTCCAGTCCCAGTTTCTTACATAAATTTCTGAGTTTCATTCATTCTGTGTTTTTGGTTTCAGTCCCAGTGTATCATCTGAATCTGGCAGTTCTTTGCAAGGCTGCTACTTAGGAAAACGTATCATGGAGATGCTTACTTTTGCAGTGCTTTTTAGAGATACTTAAAATTGTAATTGTAATTGGAAATTTGTATGGCGCCACTTCAAGATAAATTCATCAGAGGCGCTCCTGGCCCTATGCCCCAGAACTAGTGGGAAATAATGCGGTCTTAAAGAACTTGCGGAAAAGAGGAGAGAGAGAGGGAGGAGTTTCCACCAAAGATCAGTGAAACTATGATGCTATATTAAGTGTCTTCAGTAATGCATACATGCATTATTGTTATGTATGAGCTTCAGTTATTAGGTCTTTCAAATTGACCCTTTTAGAATCATAATTATTGATGGAAGTCTTTTTCAATGTGCTACCCAAATAACTACTTGCTCGTATAGTGGAAACATTATATGTGCATAACCTTAAATCTCTGTAATTATTTCCCAATTTTGTCTAATGTAATGAGCAACTCTATTAATTAGCATATCATTCTTTGCCCATACAGAATTTATATTTTATGTTTGGTTTTGTATTACTTTGTTATCATATGTTAGGTTTTAAGTTTCAGTTGCAACTTGTTTTTTTTTTAACCCAGCAACATGTTGCGTCAGTTCAACATTGTTTCTCATTTCTGCAAACGATGGTTTGCATCCACAACAAACAGAATCCCTAAGATTGCAATCGTTGGAAGTGGCCCAGCTGGCTTCTATACCGCACAGCATATACTTAAGGTACTGCTTATTAGAATTACTCTGAATAAAATTTGCATATCAGTTTGTAGTTAGTTAGTAAGTAGGGTAATGTTAGGAAATTTCTAATGTATGTATACCTTCGTCATATCGTCATCAGCTGCTGGCTTGAATACTAGTAAGGTGCTTACGTGCAAGTGAGTAGAATCATTGCAAAGAGTTTAATATTTCTACTTTCATGTTTCCTTGTATTTTACAAGTGTCACATAATCTATTAAGTGAGACTGAATATATGACATGGAGCTGTGTGTGCTGTGTGTTGGGGTACCCAGTAGTCTAAGGGTTAGCATGCTAGCCTGTCAGTTGTAAGGTCAGAGGCTCAAATCCCCACCAGGGCATGAATTTGTTTGGAGATTTGGCTTCACCTGTGGCTCTAGCAAACTCAGATATAATGAGTGCACTAAACAACACCAGCAGTGGGAAGATCATTCGGTCAATCTTTGTTTGTATGGTAGGAGGTTAGACGGTTGGTGACTTTACATATCACTGACTGTCCGTATGGACTTAGGTGAATAAGTAAACATTCCCATGTATATGAATAAGTGACATTCATCATGTCTTGCATGATGTGCTGGGAATTTGGATTTAATTTACTGCCTGGATATCATCTCAGGTGACTGATTACAACGGAGAGAATTCTTAGCTTTCTTATTCTATTGTCTATAATCCATGTTTTGTTCATCCGTCAAATTAGTTTTACCTTTGTGAGCTCAGTGTTGCTTAATCCTGTCCAGACAGATGTTTAATCTTGCGCTGTCTGGTGTGTTTGCTTCATGAATGTTATTTGTTCAGCCTGAGAAAACCCGGCCAAAGCAAAAAACCAAAATTGGTTTAAGTTACACTGCATTGGTTTGGGCTGGAAGTGCAGAATTAGTTGGTGAAAACATGTGTTTCTATCACAAATAATAAAGAGTTATACATTTTTTATAATATTTTCTCTACGTGAATATATTCAAGAAATTGTGAGTTAAATTTTAATATTATTTAGCTGTCTGGTGTAAATGACATTTTTTATGCAGTTAGATATGCTGAAGTTTAAAAATGAGGGTCTTTTGAATGATACTTCACAATCTTTGTGAAAATTATGTACAGAACTATTCAGACCTATTTGAAGCACAACTGCCATCTGAGTGCATTTCTCGCATATTGATTTTTCCCAGTTTTGGCCAGGTTATTATCATGCATGGTCGCACATGACTAAGACATATAAATAGATATAGGTAACATTAATGCAAAGTGATATAATAGGCAACATTAATGCAGTGATATAATAGGCAACATTAATGCAAAGTGATAGAATAGGCAACATTAATGCAAAGTATTTTGCATCGATCTTGCAACATACTTTATGTATTTTTGGCGATACCTCACATGACTATGATGATGATGATAATGAGGGAAAAGGTGACTGAGTGGTTTGACAGTTTGAAAGTCAAACTTTATGATGATGATGTATGATCAAGTAAAGATGTTGAAGAAAATGATGTTGATATGATGGTGGTGATGATAATGACTTTGATGATAATGATTGTGATGGTGATGAAGATAATATTCAACGTTTGAATTGCGAAGCTCTTTAGTTTGTATCTGTTGTATTTCAGGGTCATGAAACGGTGGAGGTGGACATTTATGAAAGATTACCAGTGCCATTTGGTCTTGTGCGATTTGGAATAGCGCCAGACCATCCAGACGTAAAGGTATCTGAGGTCTTCTAATTGACTTTGGTGAATAATGCTTACCAGTTATGATATTATGATTGGAATTTTGTAATCCCCATTTTCCAACATCGCAAAGGTTTCTTAATTTAACCGTATTGATATTTATGCCTTCTGTTTGTTGTTTCGTGGGTTTTGGTGCATCATTATTCAGTTACCCGAATGGTTAAATCATAGGCTTATTCGATAAGCTTGTTTCTGAACATTTTTTTAGCTTATTTAAGAACTGTACAAAGCCACTATAGAAATGTTAAGCTAAAATCTGCTTTTGGTGCATTGGTTGCCAGTGTTATGAATTCAGACTGAAATTTGAGGCATGCCACAGAATACATGGAGAAGAGTGATCTACCAATATGAATTGGAGCCACAATGTCTGAATGAAAACTGAACTGTTTGGCCTCCTCTGCAGAATGAATTATTACAGACTGGTGAAGCAAGTTATGTTGGAAACGATTAGCCGTGCCAGGGCAAAAGAAAGACCAGAAATGAGATGGTTTGATGGCTTAACAAACTGGGGTGGTTGTGCGACTGCTGAACCCAAAAACAAAGATTGGCCAAGAGAAAATCTTGGTATCACTGACTGGTGTTGTTCTGCTGTTGTTGGTTCTCTTGACAGTTGAAAATCGCCTCGTTTGATTGTGGTTACGTGTGAATCCAGACACTTTTAAGCCTTTTTAATTACCTTACAAAAGCTGTGCTTGTGTTAGCCCCATATGTTGTTACTATCCATTAAGTGCAAAAAGTTCTTCAGTGAGCAGACAGCGTTCAGAGAACTAGGAAAGTCATTAGCGGTGGGCTCCTGCATACACATAGAGCCCAATCAGCAGATTCCCATCCAGAGTTGTGCTATTAAGTTGGTAGCACCTCTGAGACATTTCATATGAATGTGCAGTTGTGATTACTATTGCTAATGTTGCATGACTTGCTGCCTAAAGAAACAAATGGAGAATGAAGATTGAAATTGGCACTGGACCTGGTTAGCTATAAGCTAATGGATGGATGCAATATGTTAAAGAGTTATGTCAGAATTTCATAATTGAGACAGACATCTATAACCTGCTTAAAACATATTATGTTAAAATGTTGCAGAATGTCATAAGCACTTTCAACCAAACGGCAAAGAACAAGCGATTTCGGTTCTATGGAAATGTCGATGTTGGCCAAGTAATCGGAATTGAAGATCTCCGCAAAGCTTATTCAGCTGTTGTTCTGGTGAGGGTTAATTATTTCCCATCACACCATTATCTGTAGTTCTAGAGGACTGCATAGAAACCTTCTTTGAGAACTTCTGTATGTATGTGTGTACGTATGTATGTGTGTACGTATGTATGTATGTGTGTACTGGTATGTACATGTGTATGAATGGATAGATGGATGAGTGGAGGGATTTATGTATGTATGAACACATTTACGTATGTATGAAGACACTTGCTGGTAATATAGCGGCTTTTAAGTACCTCTTAAAAATGCTGCAGTACCTCTAAAAATGCTGAGTTCAGACTTTGATATCATCATGTTAAGCTACAAAATAAAATGTGACCTAAATTTTCTGTTCTACCTTGTAAGATCAACAGCATTCATGCAAGAAAAGATTTAATTATATACATAATTAAGTAATAAAATAGGCTTATGGGTTTATGTGTATTTGAGGATTGTGCACACTTACATATATGTTTATACCTGACAGACTGCTTTGCCATATTATAATTAGAGATTTGTCTGAGCAACAGAGTTAAACAAACACACTGATTAGGTTTTGAGTTTCATGTGGTGAATGATTTTTTGCTGTCATCATATATTGCCTCTTGGCGAATCTAAGAACTTTTGTATGCAAAAGCAGTTGAGGGCAAAGTTTAAAGTTGATTACATTTGTACTAATTCTGATATGATTTTATATGGTCTTTCATCTGAAACTGGGTCTGGTTAAAATGAGGAGCCTAATGGAAAATAATTCTTACTTGCTTTTCTAGGCATATGGAGCAGCAGATGACAAGATGCTTGGTGTACCTGGAGAGGTGAGTCTCTACTTGTGCAAAGTAAGAAAGGCAGCTACGTATTTATTATTTATTACGTTTATTACATTTATTATATTTATTACATACGTTTATTACATTTATTATATTTATTACATGTACTTGCTTGTATTAGTTCTGTTTTCATACTTTTATGGTTCAAGTGCACACATAAGGTAGCAATGCCAGCTCCTTTTACAAGCATGCTATATTAAATGACACGTGAAAATTTGATATGCATACAACTCGGGCTTTCGTTCGTGTGTGGTAAATTTTTGCCGCAGACATTTTTTTCCAGACAATTGTGATTTGTTTTCACCTTAAAATATCAGATAATTCTGTCTGGATAGTCTTATTTATTTGGGTTCTTCTTAGTGGCTCAGATCTGACGTTAAGATTCTGTTACATCTGCTAGAATCTGGATTTGAAATGTGGTCTTTTACAGGATCTCAAAGGTGTGTCATCAGCAAGATCCTTTGTCGCATGGTATAATGGACTTCCAGGGCAAGAAATGGTCAGTTGATAAATTGTATGCAATGGTTTTCTTTGTGTTTGTTATTTTAAATTCTTTTTATCGTTTTGAATTTATTTCCTGTATTTTATTTTCTGACATTTCTTTCAATATTAAAAAGATATTACAATGTAAATGTGAATGTAATATGCACAATTAAAGAAAAGCTTCAAAGGCATGAAAAGCATTGACTTTTGATGTTGGG
>OZ029923.1:17665785-17817054 GCA_964023275.1 Norana najaformis
TATTATAGTTTGTAGGTCAAGTGTAAGATTTATCTAGACACTTACAGTACTGTATATAGCACCTTTTGGTACCTCATAAAAGCGCTGCGAATACGCTAGCATAGATCCGATGCCTGAAATTATGACTGCAAGCATTAGGTAATTAAAGATCCTTAAACTTTGTATAAACACTTCACGCACAAATCCCACCAACTAATAGTTGTATAATTTTATTTAACTATAATTAATTAATATTATTTAATATCACTTCTAATTATTTACGATGAAGACCAGCATGAGATTCACGCATGTGTATGATATATTTCAAAGTGAAAACAGAAATCCCTGATTCTGGTTTAATTTACCTCAGAAGTGAAATTAAATCGATCCTTGGTGCATTGTTATAGTTGCGCTACAAAAGTCTTCAGATTAAACCGGAGCATAGAAACACAAAATAAAAACTTACAACGATCGAAAAAGCGAGACTTTGAAACCCTAGACTCCTTAGCGAAACTTGTGAATTTAGCGATCACTGTCTGAATTGCTCTATTCCATCGAGATCTTAAACTATCAAGAGAAGTGGAGAAAGTGGAGAACGGGGACGTAGTGAGAGCTAGAAGTGGGGGATGTTGTACAATAGACTTCTGTTAATAAGTGCCGGCTGCCTGCCCTAGGGCGATTGCAAGACGAGGCTGGAACGCCTATTCCATTGGCCTGGTGCGCCTGGATAACGCGCCGTGATTGGTCAGTCACCTGCCAATCAGCGCATGAATTTGATTGATACGGTTGAACGAGCACAGTTGCACTTCTCGCCAGAGAGCTCCGATTAAGTAGGTTTATTTTTCTTAACTTCTGTAGCACCACTTTGCTTTGGAACTACCTCAGATCCGGTCGATGAATTCATTTCCAAATTTCCCAGAGGTTCCTCAAAAAGATAGGTGCAGGTGTATAGCTTGCCCAGAATAGTTACACATGAAAACTAGCTGCATTGTTCCAATTACTCGTGTAATGTAATGCACCAAAGCATTTATATAGCGCCGTTCAAGCACAACCCAAAATCGCTGCTTACATGGCTATTTAACTAATTTATACAAGTGCGACTCAAGATAAGTAGAGAATATATGTTGAACTGATGCTTAGACATCACAGTATAGGGCTTAAACGTTTGAAGCAGAAACTTATGTCAGATTAGGACAAGTTTCCTCTAAAAAGGTTCGTGAGTAGTTATTTGATTGCGGTTTTGGTGCTGCGGATACGATGCTGACAAGCACAGTGAAGTCAGGTACTTAGGTGGATGACCGTCCGTGGAATGCCAGACAATCTGAGCCAACTCAGCCCACCAGCCCTCCGAGGTCGATAAATGAGTACCAACGTAAGATTGGAGGTTAAAAAGGTGTCCTACTGTTGGACTACCGAGGTCGTATTTGCGCTTCAGTCAAAGATCCATCAACCCAGGACCACGCTGCTGAGGAGCTGAACTATAGCGCTACTATTATCGACATAAATTTCCAATCCTATGGCATGTCAAGCTCCTTTAAGGTAGACGATAATCACTGGCCAACACATAATTTGTTGCCTCAAATGTTAGAACTGTTTCTGGGTATATTTGACCTGCTGATTCCAGAAAAGGCACTAGTTTTCTCCCAGCAGGTCTAGTTTTCGAGATATAGAACATTATGCCATATACCAGTCCTTGCCTCTGCTCGCCCATAAAACATAAGGCTATAGCTATAATTATGTAGTGCTCAATTTATTATGTGATACACTAAATAAACATAATAATACAAATACTTAAAAGAAAATGGTAGTACCTGAAACTGTACTTATATGATACCAAACAGAACAAGTTTGTTATAAAAATTTCAAGTCATTCGACACCGAAGAAGCTCCTTTTGTACGATTTCCGAGTGTGGCATCTGCCGGAACAATCGCGCATAATATTCCAGCAATAGTCTGCCATCATGTGTGCATCCCATCTTCCTTGATATCGATTTTCCATTGTTTTGATGTCTTGGTGAAATCTTTCACCTTGCTCTTCGCTGAAGTCACCAAGATTCTCTGGAAAGCGATCTAAGTGACTGTGGAGATAATGGACTTTAATGCTCATGTTGCAGCCAAGCTTGTTGAAATGAAGAAGCATATCCTCTACTAGTTGTGCATAATTGTCTGCCTTCTTGTTGCCAAGAAAATTTTTAGTTACAAGAACAAAGGAAGACCAGGCACAAGATTCGATTTCATTCACTGATGGTATGAAAAGTGGGTCATTCATAAGTTGCCTGATCTGTGGACCATCGAAGATTCCAGCCTTCAATTTTTCCATTGTAATTCCTGGTAACTTGTGTACTATGTATTCGAAGTATGAACCTTCTTTATTCAAAGCCCTGACAAATTGTTTCATCAGGCCTAGCTTTATATGTAGTGGTGGCAGTATGATCCTATCTCGTGCCACCAAAGATTCCTTGATTACATTTTGAGCTCCAACCACCATGTCTTTCCTCGAAGGCCAATCTTTTCTTGTCCCATGTTCATGCTTGGCTCTACTGTCCCAAAGACACAAAAAGCAGGGATACTTTGTGTAGCCACTTTGTTGACCAAGGAGGAAATTTACCATCTTCAAGTCTACACAAATTACCCATTGATGTTCTTTGTATTTTATCTTTTCCAGTACTAAAGAGATGGCATTGTACTCTTCTTTCATCCTGGTGGAGTGACCGATTGGAATAGAACCAAATTTGTTGCCGTTATTTAAAAGCACACATTTCAGACTACGTTTTGAACTGTCGATAAAAAGACGCCACTCATCTGGGCTGTAATCCGACAGACCAATTTTCTTCAATAAGTTGCTGATGTCATTACACAATACTAGGTTGTTGTCTTCGGTAAAGAATGGCAGCAAATCCTTTTCTCTGTTTCTATAAATTGTAATTTTCGTTCCAGGCTGAAGTGCATTCTTTTCCTTTAGTCTGGACGCAAGCAATTCAGACGACTCTTTGGAAAGATTTAAGTCCCTGATCAGATCACTCAACTCTTTTTGGTCAAAACGTTCACTGTGTGAAGTTGATTGGAAATCACTGTCACTGCCCCCCACTTTCTTCACTTTCGTCATCTTGTCCGATATTGGACATGCAAGTGTCATCGTCTGAGAGCTGAGGTAGTTCGCGAAAAGGTGGAACTGGTACAATATCCGAATGCGGAACAGGTCTCCTGGCTGAAGGTATATCAGGGTAAGACAACTTGTGACGATTATTTCGATTGATGCCTATGATATTAACCATACAAAAGTAACAGTCGTCGAAGTGGTTTATCTGTTCCCTCCAAACCATCGGTACACCAAATTTCAGGCAGCTTCTCTTTCCAATTGTCCAGTGGCGCAATTGTTCAATACAAGTTTTGCATACTGTATGAGGAGCCCATTGCTTATCTTGATCTCCAAGTTTGACACCAAAATAACCTACATATGCTATTTTTACAAACTCAGAAATCGGTTTCCTGTTTGCTTTTAGTGTGTATTCCCCACAAATGTAGCAGAATATGTCTGGATGGTTAATGCAGCTCCGTCTGGAAGTAGCCATAACCTTAAGGATGTTCGCATCTGAGGAATTAAATGACTAACCTAAAAAATAGTAAGAACGTGTAGTTATTTAATGCTCACATTCACAGATTGTTCTTGCGACCAACTCTTAATATGCCCTAAGACGACTGCGGCTGCTCTAGCTTTCAGGAGGCGGTTTATATAGGCTATAAATGCTGACTTCAGCATAACTATCTATTTACATAGTTCGAAACCATGAAACGCTGTATAAGCACAAATAAATTCTAAATGAGGCCATGAATTTAGTGCTGAGTAAGCTGTAGGCTACGGAATAGTTATTTCGTTGAATCAGCAATATCTCAGCACGCGGCAAGATATGCTGATATTACATTATAAGGATGTAGGCATTATATGAATCAGCAAGAATTATAATTAGCCATAAATAAAGCTTATTATGACATTTTAGTTTTGCCAAAGACATCGTTTAAAGAGTGGACTGGGTTTTCTTTACAAAATCGACGATATCTCAGAAACTAGACCTGATGCACTCAATCCAATGACATTTTCTGAATCAGCGCCCAAAATTACCCCAAGAACAGGTCTAAAACCGAAGGCAACAAGAAATAAAAATTTTTCTGTTGGCCAGTGTAATGACAAGTGGTATACAACAAAGTTAACGGGATCGCACGGCTCAAGTATTTGGGCAGTACATGCATATATTTATGGTAGGGTTATCGTAGCCGACTAGTTAGAGAGCTCGCCTCGTAACGCGGAGAGTACTGGTTCGAGCCTCCCTTGAGGCAGTTACTGCGTAGAAACACAGAGCAAGTCCTTCACTCACAACTGCTTAATGCTATTTTAATTGATGCTTAGTTATTCAATAGTAGAGCTTAAAATAAATGCAGATATAATAGTAATAAAGATGAAGGCACGAGAAGGCAAACTAGAGGGAGATAAACGCAAGATATGGTAGAGGTGATCTGTCCCGAAAACTTCACTTCTTATGAAACCAATTTAGCCATTATGATGCTACATTTTATAGCCTACCATACGTTTTACAGTAATAAAACCGTAGCATAAAATATGTAAAGTAAAACTACCCGAGTCAAATGAGTTAAGAAAGTTAATAAGTTGAAAGGAGGGCGCGAGAAAAATGCAAAACTACTGGAAGGACACTTAAAAGGGGTTTCCCGAACTTAAACATTGGGTGGTACATGCCCCTCTGCTCCATAAGAATAGACACCCCGGATTGAGTAGGCTGAACTACTGCAACTCCCTACTAGCTGAGCTGTCCAAACACCATTATTGGACCACTTCAGACAGCTAAGAATGCTACAACCTGATTATGCCATGTCTCTTCGGCACTAGGGCTTGCTTTATTTGAGTATGCGAGGCGCAACACATCGTACCTTGCAGCTATCGTAATCGTAATCGTAATCCCAAGATTTCTACAGCGCCCAACGAAAGCCGCGCCGCGGGGACCAGCTTATTCACAGGCGCTCAGTCAAAACAAAATCGATAGGCAAAAGGGTTCGGTTCCGGGTCAAGCTATGGTTACTTGATCCGCGAGCTCTCGTACAGTCATGGCTTAGATCTGCAACGACTGAGATCTTAGTTTGGCCTTTCACGACTGACGATAAATTGGTCCTTAAAGGTATAAATACCGCAACACAAGTACATAATATATATATATATATATATATATTAGTATAAGTACTCTCTCTGTTAGCAACTAGCTCCGAATGCACGACTGTCGGCAAGAGTGAACTTGTGCCAACATGAGAGACACGGACACACGCTCATATTGGGAGAAGAAGACAGAAACAAAGACAAAGTAGAGATAGAATAACATTTTGACAGAGTTGTGTATAGCAAGAGAATGGGTCTCAAAATCAACGTGGAAAAAACAAAAACAATGGTAATTGGAAAACATCATGAGGATTTACAGATAAGAATAGAAAAAGGAATATTAGAGCAGGTTACCAGATTCGTCTATCTTGGAGGACTAATAACAGAAGATGGAAAATGTGAAGAGGACATCAAACGAAGAATTGGATTGGCGTGTACAGCATTCGGAAAACTGGGAAAAATGTGGAAGGCAAGAAACATCTCCATCAGAACAAAGATGAAACTCTATCATACCTTAGTAGAACCGATATTACTATACGGATCAGAGTGCTGGTGCTTGAGAAAAGAAGACGAACGGAGACTATTGGTGGCAGAGATGGGCTGGCTAAGAAGAATAATAGGCAGAAGCAGAAGAGAAAAGATCAGAAATGAAAAAACACGAGAAGAACTGGGAGTTGATGAAACAATAGTAGAAACAATCACAAAGAGAAGACTCAGATGGTTTGGGCATGTGATCAGAATGACGCAACAAAGACTACCAAACGCTGCATTGCACGGACACATAGAAGGAAAGAGGAGCAGAGGAGGACAACGAAAGACCTGGATAGATAATGTCAAAGAAGATCTGAGAGAAAGAGGCACAAGCTTGATTGGAGTTAGAGAAACAATCAGGAACAGAGAAGTTTGGAGAAGTTTCATAAAGGCCTCATCGCCATAAATGGCGGAGGAGAAGACAGAAGAAGTATAAAAGAGACTGTATTCAATTCATTGTCAAATGGCTGACACTGTGCATATATGTACACAGCATGTTGACTATATTATGGCTTGAACCACGGCTTATTAAACCGACGAATATTTACAAGTTGTTACTTAATTATTTATGAAACTCAGTCCACATTTATTAGCACACACGTCTTTGAAATGCAGAATTTAGAAATAATGAAACTAAAAACTTTGCACTACTCATTAAAGGCTTACCCAATTTAAAATGAAATTTAAAACTTCGAATTTGTGTACGGGGTGGACATAGCAATCAAATATTCACCCGATTAAATATTTCCAAAGAAGACATGAGAGATTTCTTGGAACTAGAGTACACGCTAAGAGCCTCTCAAACAGATTCCATATTTGCCCACCTAATCGCTTATCAAGGGCATCGTTCAACACCGTTCGAATTTAATAACTGTTTCAGTGTTGTTACTACTGATCCCTGTCAAATATACTCAATAAATTCTCTCTGCCCCAATTGCTGGCTGACGGTCGTCGCCATTTATCGGTCCACGGTGTACCTATTGGCTTAAGGATGCCTTTAGCCCTAATGGACATCAATGGACTGCATGCTGCTATCGAAGGAATATAGTTGCTGTCAAGTTCGAACTCGATCACGGGTTATATGATTCTTCTGTTTGTCTGTCTGTGCGCCTGGCCGTCTCTCTATGTGCTCTTATCTGCCTATCTATATGCCTGCCTGTCTGCCTGTATATGTGCATGTATGTATATATGTATATATGTATGTATGGTTACTTGATCCGCGAGCTCTGGTGCGTAGTTTGGCGAATATATATATAATACATACACATATACATATATATATATATGGTTACATGTATGTATACTTGTACGCATGTGTGTATGTGTGTATTTCACTTCTGCATCCTTGTTATGTATTTATCTCCGTGTCTTCTTGTCTTCTATCTCTTTATCTCTCTGCATTTGTCATTCTGTCGACAGCCAAGCATTTCTGCCAATGTGAGTGTGTTTATCTAGGAGATAGGGTCTTTTTTTCTGCGTTCATGCGTCTATTTCTTTCTGTTCTGTCTTGATGCCTATCGATTGACACTATACCTTGACATTTGTAATTGGAGATAAGTCTCTGCTTCGTATCGTCACTGGTTCTCTGTTCTTCGGCGCAGAAATCAGCAGATCACACCAAAGAGCGCTACCACCTCTAGGGGGCTCGCATGTATAGCCTATGTTATCAGTTTAACAAATAACTGACCCCTCCACATTGTTGCATAGCTCCAAACTGTGACTAAACTAAAGCAAGTATGTAAACTCCTTAATTAATCACAGACTTTGGGCACATTTGATTCAATTTCTCTGCAATCGATTCAGCAAACACCATCAAAGGCTTATTCGATGTCTCTGAAACGCGCCGTGGAAATGTTTCGCTGCATTGAGACAGCTGCTGGCTTGTGGCTGTATGTCTGCCATCTTCTGAGGAGCTGTTCAGGGCTCAATAGCCCTGTAATTCACGACAACAAGAATATACTTATTGGACTGCACGAGCGATCGGATCTCATTTCAATTTGAAATTCCTGTAAGTTATTGATCATTATTCTGCGAAATAATTAGACTAAACGCCTTAATAATAACCGAGGTTAATTTGCTTATATGCCGATGATCTTCTAGTTATCGGAGTATTATTGTTTGCTTACTGATGAAGATTTTGTTCTTAATGAACTTTAACTTTATTTAGGCTAACTTAGTATATAGCCAGCGACTCGATTAGTTTCTCATGCATAAAGCGGCGTTTTAAAAATTTACCATTACAAAAGGTTACATTAGCTTACAGTGTATGTGTAGACCACAATTTATGTAGACTACATCCACACAATTGTGATATAAAGCCTGTATTTTAATTATAGACAATGCTACTGAAAATGTGAATGCATGTCTTGATAGCAAGAGCAAGTGTTCCTTATTACCAGATCGCAAACGACATAACTTTCGTGGCCGAGAAACGTCGATTTATCCGGAGTTGATCCGATCACGTGGTGCTGTTTCCCCGCGGCTGCTCTTATTCCTGGCTCTTATTCCTGGCTCTTTTTCCTGACAGTTTTATTGTCGTTCGTTGTCATTCGCACCTTAGGGCATATGAATAATATCAGAAGGAAAGAGATGGACGGACGGACGGACATTGATACATTTAGAGATAAAACTCGTCAGAAAGACAGACAGGGATATACGAGACAGAAAAAGAAGGTTGAACGACATAGAGGGATACAAAACAAACAGAGAGAATACTCTGCATCAATTTCAAATGTATTTTGAAGAAGATAAATATTACATAAACAGATAGCGAACGCAGTCTCGACAAGGAGGACGAAAAACACGAACAAAGTCACCGAGACCGAGATTTGCTGTGGACAAACGGACACAGACACGGAAACAGACAGACGAAAAAGAAGACACCCAGAAAGACAGACACGTGCCATGTCCGATAAGAAGAGAGCCTCCTAATGGACAGGTATCAGTGGCAGTTGTCAGTACAGTTGGCCATCGTCAGATGTCGAGCGCTGACCATCGATTGCCCCGATCCTCTTCCTCTTATCTGTCACGGGTCCCGATAAAGAATGCCCAGCAGCGGATAAGATAAGCGGAGGACAGTTCTTCCAACGACTTGATCCATATAAGATGATGATGCGTACTATTATCTCCTTGTAAGCGCTTCTGTTTAGGCCACAACCACCCTATGCTCATCTGCACTGTGTAGAGTAAGGTTTAAGGGTCAGGCTGGTGATGATTGTTACCCTGTTGGGTGCAGTTTACCCTTAGCGGAATGCTCTTCATTTGCTCCAGGGGTCAATATCGGACATAACGGCGCATGACGAGGGCGCGATCTGTTTGGGAGGTCGGAGATAGGTAAGGGGGGAGGGGGCGTTGGGTGATGGGGAGGCTGAAGATGCTGCGGAGGCTGAAGATGCTGCGGATATAGCAGGACTTTTGTTTACGTTCACTCTACGGCCGCTAATGCAATTACGCGGCCGAGATCTGAGAGCTGGTGTAATTATCAATAAATTGAAGCGATTAAGAGGTGCAAGGCTTCAAGATACTTGTGTGTGTATAAAAGCACGTGTAGTAATATAGAGCACGTCTTAAGGGCCTCTCGAAAGCGTATGTACATACACAGTTTCATATATAAATGTACATTGTACTCTCACATGTAGTATTATGTATATTTAGCTTAAGCGATTAGTAGGTGCAAAGAATCACGGCACTTGGAGCCCATACTCATAGGCCTATATAAACCAGAGGTGCTTGATATGTATACATATACATACACGTATATATATACACATGTCTATATAATCCATGAATATATATATATATACATGTATAATGCCTGAGGTTGGTCATCACTTGGACCAGAGGAAGCAGAGAATAATCGTACACGGCCGTGCTTGGCAATAGTTGTAGTGGTCTGCATCGGCGTGTGTGTTTAAGGGCGCGTGCTGGCAGCTGCACTCAGGAGTGCAGGAGATGCTGAAGTACCAGCCGGCTTTCTTTTTGATATGAATGCTGAAGATGATGACGATGATGACGAGGAGGATGAGGAGCAAAGACGCGGAATTAAGAAGATAATTGTACGCAATATTACTGTCCGTCGGGGTGTTTGAGAACAGAGCCGATGTGCAGAATGCAATTAGGGTTTCGGATAAGATTAGCCGCTGACTACATAGGCGCTAAGTTAGCGCAGGATAAGATAGGTGAATAACTGAGTTCGTAATTTACATCATAAGCGGACAACTGCATGCATAGCATATATCTGCTGCCTGTTATCTACAGCAGATCCATCGCAGACTTGCACCGGAAAAGGCTCTAGAGAATATGCGATTCCACAGAGACAAAATGGTTTCGAAGTGGCTTAGGATTAGTACTGTATATTAATTAAATATGCACATTTTAGCGGAACACTTCTATCATACGCGTGTATAATCAATTGTGTTTTTCTTAAGCTATATGTTTATAAGACCCATAACGAATGTGTCCAATCAAGCGAAGAGCATTTGCAATTAGCAATCCTTAAACTCAGCCTCTCAAAAATTAGGAAACTCTGCGTGTTTTGTCGGGATCGGATTAACCATGTCCCGCAGGGGAGAGGGATGATCCATGCAAACCATAATGGGAGGCTTTTGCCTACTGCGTGTGCATGGAATGATGATGGGATGCTGCAAAAACATGAGATAATATGTATTATGGTGGGCCAATGCTGTATACTGATATGTGGTAGTCAAAGCAAATGCAAATGATTTAAAATGAAAACTTTACTTTTTCCTATGCACAAGTTCTGTATTAGTTTTTGTCACAGCAGAAAAATTTGGAGTCCAGTCGGGGAGCTTTGTCAGCCAGGGGTGCTTGAAAGGCGCTATATTAACTAACTAACTAACTAACTAATTTATTTATTGACTAACTAATTAACAAACTGACTGACTGTTGTGGTCACTGAGGTGGGAAAGTAGACATCCTTTAATGACGTTTTCAGACAGAAAAAGCAGAATATATGCAGTTTTTGTTCAAAAGCTCGTTCTATGCGGTTAAAGTCGTATTCTGGTTTCAACTTTTGGATATTATTTTTATTTATTTATTCCCGAGGTACTTATACTCCCTCAGGAAGTAAAAAAATTATCCGGAAAAAGAATTGTATTAGCATCATCATCATCATCATCATCATCATCATCAGCAGCAGCAGCAGCAGCAGCAGCAGCAGCAGACGGGCAGAAAATGTTTCTTGAACTGTTGAACAAGCAAGGCATTGGATGTGTGTTTCTGTGTCTGCATGCACACATGTTTGTATGTATTTACTCGTATGTTTGGAAGTATGTATGGAAGTGTGTGCCTGTGTGTAATATGTATACATGCATGTATTCATGTATGCATGCATGTTTTTTGTATGTTAATATGTATGTATATGTCTGTGTTTCCATGCATGCCTGTTTTTATTTATGTACATGTGTATGTATGTGTGTGTGTATGTATGTATGTATGTATGCATATATATATATATATGTTTGCTTGTATACATGCATGCATTCTACTGTATATGTATGTGCGTATAGATGCATGTATGTATTTGGGTATGTGTGCCTATGTGTATGTAACAAGACACCTAATATAGAGCCTCTCAAAAGCGCTGGATTAATATGGATGGGGCTTGTTTGCAGAGATAAATGACAGATATACAGTCATTTATGCGAAACTTCTATAGCGTCGTGTTCGCAGTGCACAGGGCAGCATTAGATGAACCGAAGAAGTTGCCAGTTCCAGCGTTACTTGAGTAACCAGACCCCCAGTACTCGCTACTGTTCCCCGGAGTAAATCGAGCAATGCTCGGGGATAGCGTGGAAGAAGCCAGAAGAGAACTAGACGTCCTTCCCGCATGAGTGATTTCGCATGTAGAAGTGACGTAAACACATGTGGCTAAGATTTTGGCGGGAGATATCGTGACCTTCCCACTTCAGTTCCCCCCACTTTAAAGGCAAATGGGGTTGCTTGGATGGGGTATGTTGCCCTATTTAAATGTCGACCTCGAAAAGTATGTTTACTATGCACTGCCAGATCCCCGTTGAAATCTTGAATGTTCTGTAGGATAGGCAGAAAATAACATACACGGCTTAATTATATGCAAACAGAGAAATCATTCAAGCGTGGCAAATTTAGAAATATCGCCACCAGCGGTTTGCGACTGCACGCAGCTACCTAACCTGCCATAAACAAAGATAAAGAGACAGTCAAACACAGAGACAGCCAGTCTTCCTGACAAAAAGCATGTCAAAGGAATATCAATACGTGCATAACGCCCGTGAACTGATCTAATGGGTTTCTTTGAAACCGTGCTACCACCTGGCGAATGCAAATGAAACATTTTCAATAAGCGCGAGTCAATTTACGAAAACGATGGTAACAGAATTATGGCTAACTTATACACGTGTTCAAAGATATAACCCCACTTTCATTAGTAGAAAAACTGGGGTATAAAATTTACCTAATGTAATTTTATAAGAAGGGAAAGTGAAAAAGGAAATAACGTCTAAATTCAATGTTGCGTACCTCCGAGCTACACCTTTATTTATAACGTGCATTTGCTGGTCTCAATACGCCGTACAACCGAACAAAACTGATAATAATAAATAATAATAATAACACCAGCAATAACACTAATAATAAGACGACTCATATAGCACCGTAGCACAGCCGAGACCGAAAAAGGCGCTGTATATGAGTTCAAACATCAACGACCGTCATATGATATTTTAAAAAGGTAGGTCTTGAGTCGTGATTTGAATGCGTCCACAGATGTCGTTAAACTGTTTGAATCCATCGAAGCCTGTCTGGCTTCTGTGTAATTAAGGCTCCTGTGACCCCACTGATTCACTGGACGACGTATGGGAGGCTTTAATCTCCGGGTCTTTGGCCCTTGATCCGGCATTGGACGAATACCAAGGTCCTGGAATAATACTGCTTGGTGACAGAGGCACCTGTGAGCGAACACTGACACGGAGTCCTCTCAGCAGTCTCGAAGCTGCAATCGCTACATTACAAGTCAGGCGCGCAATAGTAGTAGCATCAGCAGTGTAGGGGTTATGCATGCTGGTCGCTTGATGTCTTTACTTTCCCTCTTACTGCGATTGTTACTGTTAATTTTTAACGCGATATGTTAATCGACAAATAAAAAATCTGACAATTAATATAGCCACATAGGCCTTACATATACATACATACTGACATATACATATATAAATATACATGCATGCATGCATACATACATACAAATAATCGACACACCGACTGCATATGTCCCATCTAATATCACCATCTACACTTCTGTTCGTTGGGTGACTTGATCAATTGTACATGGCGATTTTAAAACTATAAAATTAAGATAATATCGGACGCAGTCGAATTGGAAGAACCCAATGTCATAAATGAAAGCAAAAGAGGGAACACGTGACTATGGAGATGGCTGGTTGGCGATGATGAGCAGTCATGTCTGTTGTGAAGAAGGAGCAAAAGGTAAGTCTGAAGGTTGGGAAGTTGCACTGAGTCCCAAATTGCTGAGACAGCTTACGTAAGCCTAACGATTGCGATTATCGTATTCGTAAACTCGATATTTCTAAAGCGCCCAACGAAAGCTAATTCGCGGGAACCACCTTATTTACCGGCGCTCAGTCAAAACAAAATCGTTAGGCAGGATGGTTAGAAACGGTGCCAGGTCAAGATCCAACAGGCAGGCAGGCAGTTACGATTGATGATGTTTGGAATCGGAGCGACAAGATAGATAAAGGGGAAAAGAGGAATCAGGATGGGATATGTGGAAATGGATGTTTTAAGTTTTGAACTGCGCAGAAATTACAAGGAGTGAGGTGTTGGTGAGTTATCCTATGGTGGGTTTGCGATTAGTAAACTTTTGTCAAGGGCTTCGATGCAGCTGCAGGGAAGGACCTCATCCTATAAATTCACTGAAAATGAGTATGGTTGAGACCAAACGGTTGCTATAGAAAACTTGTACATTACATTTTACATTTACTCTCGACTTTAGGTCTACTTACTTTGGGAGACCTGTCAGTGGAAGGAAGTGGTGGGATGTGTGAACCGGTGTGTCGCCATTTTGTCGTCGAGATGCGATGCGTGTATAATTTGTGTAAATAGCAATTTATTATTTTAATCGGCAGGCGTTTATTTTAATGCTCGGGCTCTGATGGGGATTTAAAAAGACTTTCTGTTTTTCTGCGCCTCTTTGCATTGGGTTTGTCTTGTCGAATCTTTGGTTTTAGTCAAATTCCATATGCGACAGATATAAATAAGCGTTTTCCCGACCCGATTGCAACCATTTTAAGTACAAACATTAGCTGTGCCGATGTGAGAAGTGTTTGACGTTTATTTTTGGCAAATACACCTAAGCTTAAGGGTACACGTTTCATTTTTAGGCTGACATGCTACGCAAGATTCAAGCTTACACTTTCATTTTAAGCCGACTTACGGGCCAGGATTTAAGTACACACAGTAGGGCGTTGGGTCTTAGTTGGGCGTACTATTGAACGACTTAGCCTCTGCGCTTGCCATTGTGGGGTGTTGGAAAGAAGTGCATTAGTTATGCGCATAGAGGGCATTTGTGAGTGCGGTGAAACTGCGTTTATGGGCTAGAATTAGAAAAACTGCATCTTTCGCCGCGTCTTTTTTCGAAATGCGGTTAAATAATGTATATTTATGCTAAATTTCTGTACTTCAAATAGGTTACACGTCTGTATGTTACAGTAGATGGCTTAAGAAAGTTGACAGTAGGAATGATCATACCAGTTAAGCTTAGGGTTTGTATCTGGAGTGAAGCAAAATGAAATAAGGTATTTTGGAAATGAAATAACATCGAAGTAAAGTAGAAAAAAAAACAAATCAAGACAGTAATGTCAAATCACATTTTTTATATGTTTAACATCAGACAGCTCTATTCCTTTTTAAAATCCCAAAGATTTCTTATGATATTTGCATACTGGTGCTCAGACTAACCTGTTTAACAAATAACTTTATAACAAATAACTGGCTTCAAAATTTGATTTACCTACTCCAGAACCTTACAAGAGGATACAGTTTGAATGACATTAATGGGTAAAGGATTCACTTGCTATCACAAAACCACTATGTGCAAAAGAATTGACGGAAAGAATTGAGATTAGAAATGAAATCAAGGTTACGCTTGCTATGTGCACATGCACGACCTCTACTGACTGCCCCATACTTATAAAACTGCATCTACAATTGCTGCCTTTGTTGTTCACTCCAAACTTTGGCTACTGCAACTGCCTTGCCTATAATATTGACTAATTAATCTCAAATGAAACATTTGAAGCAATCCAGAATACTCTTGCCCTTGTAGTCACCAAAGCCCCAAACATCAAATAAACCTATGCACTAGAACTGTTGCTAGACTGTAAGGAACAGGAGGTGGCTAGTTTGTTTCAGGCCCCCCCAAACAGTAAAATTTATACCAATGAATTAAATACCAATGAATACCAATCTGGCCTTGTGAGAAGCATTGTGCCTACTACTGCAATTTGAATTTGGATTGCATTCAGTAAATGTAAAATAACATGTTATTTAAATCAACTACAGGTTTTTATTATTAATATTAAGTTGTATTAAAAGTAACCTTTAAACTCAGTATTTACAATCACTTGTTTTAGGGCTGTCTTTGAACAACCTGATATTATGACTGTTTTGTGGATTGCACTGCTATGTGTTTCTGTTGCAGCAATGAGTTTGCTAGACTGAAAATCTCGAGGGAGCTCGTGAAAGGGCCTGCGACTGAAGTGATCGGAGTCACAGAGTTTGGGCAGCTTTATTTTTTCAAGTTCCTACTCTTGGTTTTTGCCAAACCATTCCAATGACAATGCCAATTAGACGAACAATAAAGAACGTGGTGAAGAATTATTCGGATGCGCAGATCAAAGTACGTGAGGCGACTTCAAATGACCCGTGGGGACCGTCAAGCACTCTGATGTCCGAGATCGCTGATCTCACGTACAATGTGCTTGCATTCACTGAGATCATGCAGATGATCTGGAAACGGTTGAACGACCATGGCAAGAACTGGCGACACGTCTACAAGTCACTTGTTCTACTTGACTACATTATTAAGACGGGAAGTGAAAAGGTGGCACAGCAGTGCAAGGAAAACATCTTCGCTATTCAGACTCTGAAAGACTTCCAGTACATTGAGGATGCTAAGGACCACGGCCTCAACGTCCGTGAGAAGGCAAAACAGCTTGTCGCACTACTTAAGGACGATGATCGCCTGAAAAACGAACGAGCAAAAGCACTCAAGGCAAAGGAAAGATTCGCTCTCACGAATACTGGTGTTGGGGTTGGTAAAGAGAAAATTTTAGTCGTATATGGCATCTCTTGATAAAGTTATTGCTGTCAATTTAACGCAAACACACGGCAGAAATACATTCGTTTATGGATGAAGATTTTCCTTAAAGTAATGCTTGGTATCTTGAAAGCTGGCATTAATAGCTAGCTCTGTAGTTGAAGTGGAATGACCCATATTGTATCCCTTGAGGTTTATTTACTGCATAATATTAAAACCTTAACACTCTTCTGAGGACAGTAACTGGCTGTAGTTTCTTAGATAACTGTTTTATCTGACACAATTGAGAGTTATATTTTCTGTTCTGTTTATGTGAGGTTTAAGTGCAGTGGGGATGTTGATTTAAGTTAATGTAAATTAGTGGTGCATTTTTCTTTTTTGTAAGTTTACACAAAATCTGTGGCCTTACTAAGCATGACTTTGTATATTTCTGGGTCTCCTATCTCATATATTTTATATTTTGTATATTATTAATTATGACGTCTTTGTTGGGATCAATGAATTAATGAATTAATTATGTTTCAAAGTTCCCTTTGAGCAGCTGTGTTGCTCATTGACTTGTTGTTAAATTGTGTGTTTTTGGGACCTACTGTTCTCTGGTTATCGTAAGAAGTAGGCTGTGCATGATGGAATTTAGAGAACCATCGTAAATAAAATTTCATTCTTCAGCAACTGAGAACTTTTATAGGTACGGCGATCTAGTGGACGTGAATAACGTCCCCAACTTGTGTAGTTTATATTTGTTTTCAATTTAAAACCTGATCTGCAATGGTTGTGGCCACATGGGGAATGTAGTTCTCAAAACACAGTTCATTCTATTGAAGAAACGTGTGTATAACATAATTAACTGAATGTATCAACCATTTACCTGATTTAGGTATATGTTTGTATGTGTTCAGCTCAAGTTTGATGATTTTTCTTAGGGTGGATTGCGATTTGGCTCAGGCAGCCCCACTCTTCACGCTTCTTCACTAGGATTTTCAGAATCGATAGTTGGTGGTGGAGGTGGTTACTCAGAATGTAAGTTTGTGTTTACGTAATTGAATTAATATTGTTTTAGTACACCGCTTTCATACATTCAATAAAAGACTACCAGTTATAGCATCAATAGAGTGCAACCATCGCACTTAGACACAGAGAATCAAAAGCTAAATCAGGATATCTTTTGACCTAATTGTCTATGAAGTTATTTACCTAGGATGAATGCTTGTTCCCTATTATCCCACTCACTTGTTGCGCCTTGGTGTGTGTATACAGTATGGCTATCCTGGTGTTTAACTTCTAGATAGCCCTGCTGTTGTGCTTTTGTGAGTTTCTTAAACGTGCTATACAAGTTCTTGGGTACATACATATTGCCTTAATAAGGGTGCCCACAGTGTTGAACCAGTGTGCCTTTTTTGGCAGCTTGATGTTTGCTGATTTGAACTTGTGAGCCTGTGGATTTCTAAAGGTTAACCGTGACAAAATTTAGAGCATAACCGACACTTAAGACAGGTGATTGTAATTAATTGTTGCGTTTATTTGTGCTGAAGCTGATGTCCATGTATTCTTGAGAAATTTAAATATGAAAGTCTATGAATTTCACAGGGTTAATTGTTCCATATGGAGGAGCGAGGGCATTTAATGAAAAAGTCTGGAGTTATTGCAGGCAGAGTTTTCACAAAAAGTATCCTTGCATCTGATGTAATATGCATGACATTCAGAATAACTCAGGTATTAACCATTGCTAACTGAAGGTAGTTGTGTATCTTATAACCAATACATGAATTCTCGTGTTTGGAACATTTTTATGCAGTGAGTTTTTTCACAAAATCTTTGTGATTCTTACTGTAGTTTTTCTTGCTGTAGTCAGTGGTCTTTAGATGTCTTTCTAGGTCTTGCCATATGCAAATCTATTTTAATGTGAAACCTTGCAACACAGATTGTAGCAGTCTGATTAAACTCATTTCCATACCATTTTCTTGATCAAGTCCAGTCAAAACACAAAAAGAGTGAAACCAAAAAATGGCTTATCTCTTTCTGCAGGCATATTGAAATGACTTTAGTTAGGGTCAGTTTGCAGGGTTTTGGAAAATCTGGACCTAACTTACTTCTTAAATCTTAAGTCCTTGTAGAAAAGACTTTTTGAAATTTGACGGGTGAGTAATAAACAATATAACAGCTGTATTCTGCTAATTCTGTTGGCTGGAAAAGTTCCAAATGGCTGGCTGTGTGCTTCCTTCAAAGCTTAATAATATTTCTAGGCTATTACTCTTATCTGTTAACAGATCTAATCATATTCTGGCTTGCAATTTGAAAGGCTACAGATTTCATTTATGGTGATACTTGGGCTGAGGGAAGATTTCGTTTAGGTTTCGAAGGTGAATAAAGTAGTTAGCACTGCGTAACACTTTCTGTGCGGGGCTACCAACTTGTGAGGGTGCTGTGCCACTGGGGGAAGCACAGTGACGACAGATTATTAAGCAAAAGGTTAGTTGCTGTGTTAAATCAATAATTAGTAAGCTCTAAAGAGGTCAGCAGAAAAATAAATGTAAATAAATTATGCACTGTGATAGCAACAATGATGAGCTTAAACGTAATACACATAATAAATATCCTACAAGTGTTTAGACACAGATTGGCCTATCCAGCACAATCACTGGCTGGTCTGTCGTCCACCCCTTTTGTCGTCCTGTCTGTATTAAGGATTGGATTTCATGTCCTATAGTGCTCATAATTGAAATATACTGGTTGATGCATGTGATATTTATGAAATCTTTTTGTCATCAGTTAACGATTATAATTAGCTTTTAGCTGATTGACAGACAGCCTATCTTATTGCAAATTATTGTACTCGCATAATTAATTGTACAGTTAACAGATTAACTTGATTCTTCTTAAACCAGTTGGCTCTCCAAGTTCGTCTTCTCTAGAGACGACCCAAATAGCGGCTGAAGGTAGGTTCAGTAGTGAGTTTATAATGTGTAGGTAAAAATTTAGGGAGAATCACTGGAAACCTTGTGTAGAAGCTTCTTTAGTTTCTTTTAGTTGGCTTATATGTGTACGCATTAGTAGTTGCTAGTTGTTCAGGTTGCATGCCTTTTCTTGGTGGTGATTGAGTGTTGTGATTCAGGAAGGTTTGGATATGTGTCAAAATTTATTAAATGTGTTGAGCGCGGTCCTCTGATGCATGTAGGGGCGTTACTTACTTGTGAGGGTTTCTTTTGTACCTTCAGCTATTCTTATTCTGGTTTTTGTATATTATTTAAATATCTCTTAAACTAGGGCTTAAAGTTTTTAATGTGTTTGCAAAGCCTTTGATCCAAATGTTAAAGTTTAAAAATTCTGTGTAATTAATATCCTTACAATATGTAAATGAACCTTCAATCAGTCATTAGATTCAGTTTTACTGCAAGCCATGTTTTACTGGGTAAGAGTGAAACTCTTATTGACATGCCTGCACTGAAAGTACTATCACACTGATGTTGTGAAATTGTCCCATATTGACTTATTGCTTCAGGAATCCCTTGTAAATTGCCTCGGACGATGTTCAACAATTACCGCAGTTTGCACAGCTTGTTACTGGATCACTTTATGATCTGTGAACACCAGCATGCCATGTGGCTGGACAGACAATAGATGAACTGATATGATATCTTCAAATGAATTACGTGTTGAGCAGAATATTGTTATTATAATTAAACAGACATTTATAACACAACAACCTCAGAGGCACGTGCAGCTACCCTAAAAAAGCACAAACACAGGAAATACTGCGTTAAGGTGTTATATCCTCTTTTTTCATAATTATTTTTCTACTTTCTAGTTTGTGTTTTTTTATTGATATGCTGTAGTTTTTGTTTTACCAGTTTTGTGTATGTTCCAGCATAAATTTTAATGTCTTTCTATATTATAATAACTTTCTGTATTATAACAGTCTTCAGTATGACCCTGCACTGGTTGGGCCTTATGTCTAAAGCGCGTACGCAACAGCAGCAGTCTCACAGCTGCAGTATGACAAGCGTATAATCTTTTAGCATAAGGCAGGGTGTGGTAATCGCTCATTTTGACACACAGGGTAACATAATCTGTGATCCTGATGAGCATGTGGTCCTTCGTATTAATTCTATACTGAGATCACAACTCGGTCGCTGTGTGCAACAACAGTTCAACAAAAGCTAACCAACAACTGCATAACGTTTCCTAATAGGTCTTAGGAACTGACAGTTATGATGATCTCTGTTGGATCAGGATAAAAGTATTAACTAGACCTGTGTTGTTTCTTAGTTGTGTAATGTTCTGGCATGTGTTATATGGCTTTGGCTCTTCTGTCCACTTACTTGCATGTTATGCTGTTTTTGTTCAACGTGATATATATACATGTATATGTGTGTATATATAATTCTTGGTGGTTGTATTTTCTGTATTCCAGTTTTAGCTATAATTTTCTGCTTTCTGGGTTTGGCCTTTGCACACAATGGTGAATAGATGTGTCAAAACTTTGTACAAAGGTATACCCAGTTACCTGACTCCTGATAAATACATTATTATTCAAATGTGCATTTCTTATGTGAGATTATGCATTGTATGCTCTATGGCGATACGATGAGCCATGCTTGCATCATTTTGCTCTAACTTCTATAGAACTATTGAGGTAGCTTTATCATCTGGTGAATTGCTTGCTGTGTGTACCCTTCACTGAGCTGTCCCATAAACCTGTGTTACTGATGTCCAAAATTATTAATCTTGTTACCCAAAGAACCTCCCCTCCCATGTCTTTACAGACACACAAGTTGGTGCACCATTTAGTAGTGTCTTTCGATGGACTAATGAAATCTCATATGTGTTACTGTTTGAGGCAACTGCGTACTCATTACTTGGTACTCATTCTGGTGACCAGGTAGATAAGTGACAAGTTGTGCACCACAACAATTTTGAATGCTTGGCTATGGGTTTATGGGTTTGTTTTGGTAGTATTACCCGTTTCCCTTTCTGTGTTGTAGCATGTCACAGAAGACTGGACTTGTGCACAGTAACCCCTGCAGCTTTATGTGCTTCTATTGCTGGTGTAATTTAGACGTTCTATACAGCCAAGAACTAAGGCTAGATAATAGGGCTTTAAACTGTGTACTTAGCTTGTTAGATTAAATACTTGTACACCGATATGTGATTAGCTTTTGGTTAATAAAGAATATACTTACTTACTTACTTACAAGAGGTTCTTAAGAGGTGCTTACAAGTGCTGTTATACAATACAATACAATGCTGCAGGTTTTGTAGAGCAGTTTATAATGTATATGGCCACTCATTGATAGCATGAATCTGTTGATCAGTTGCATGGCATAATCTGTGAAACTTTCTTCTGCATCTGTTCATTAGGTTATGCCTTGATGTCAGTTCAGTCTGAAGCTCTTTTGACAAGTTTGCAAAGATGCCATGTAAAAGTTGATGTGCATAGCATTATGTTTGTATGTATATATGTATGGTTGTATGTGGCTATTTATATAGTGCTAGGTACTAGTTAAGAACAACAAAGGTGCTAATGTATTGCACACATATTTACGTGCCTTGATGTGCAAGCTAAACTGTTTGAATAATTCTGTATTGTTTTACATTTTTACGTTTTTATGTTTATGCGACCAAAGTTATCTTAAGTGGAATAATTTATTGTGGATGACCAATAAAAACGTTTTGCATTTAACTTTGATACGAGATCCTTATCCAAATGTACGATGGGAACATGGCAGTTTGCTGTTTTCAAAATGCTGCGAGAAACAGTTGTCCACTGAGTGGATTTTTGTTGAGCTTCAGCCTCTGAAGTCTACACCGCTACATGGGTAGATGTTTGTAGAGGAAGGCTACTATTTGAGTAGATGTGTAGAGAAAACATTGTTAACTTCCATTCATCTAAGTTCAGCTAAACTGCAACTGATGTTGATTTTCTGTTGGCAGCGGGAGTGACTCTGGATTCAGATCTTGAAGCTGCACGGCCAACATCGTCTGGTGAGGAGGAGCTGCAGCTGCAGTTGGCGCTCGTGATGAGTAAAGAGGAGCATGAGGAGGAGATGAAGCGTCTGAAGGGAGATGAGGTGAAGCTGCAGATGGCCATAGAACAGAGCAGGAAGGAGCAGCAGGCACCAACGCCGCTGTGTGAGGTATCCATCAACAGTTCGTGGGAAATCAGAGGTGAAAATGGTTGGGGATGAGAGACAGCCATAATATGAAAGATGGGTTATTAACTTGTTATGAAGGGATGTAATGTAGGAGTTGAAAAGAAAAATAAGAAGGATATGGTAATGTGGAGGGAGAAAATAAAGGTGTGTTGAAGGTAGGGGGAGATGAAAGGCAAATGGGAAGGGAAAAGAAAGAGGAATTGGGTAGTGGGATGGAAAAGATATGGAAATGATGAGCAGCAGTGGGAAGGTTTCTGATAATGGGGGAAATAAAAGGAGTACCATAGTTGATTGAGGGAGAATGAGAAGTGTGGAATGAACAAATAAAGAGGGAGAACTAGCATGGTCGAGAGAAGGAAGCACATGAAACAAATAGAGGAGAAAACAGATAAAGAGATGAGAAAATCCAATAATATTTATGCACAGTAAATGTCCTGAGCCCATGATCTGTGAAAACTCTCTGTTTATTAAATTTCTGTTGTGCCCTGTCTAAAGATAAGAATTAGATGAATCGGATGAATTTGCTCACAATTGTATCTTGAGGGAGGTGGTACAAAGTGAATGTGTTAAAAGATCTGTTTTTTATGCTATTTTTGTTTTTTGTTTGTTATCTTGTGTAGAAAGGACTCAGTTCAGAATTTACTTTAACTATTAGCAAACTGTTTCACTATTAGCAAACAACAGAAAATATTTTTATTATTAATTCTGCATTATTAAGTGCCACTATCTAATGACTGAGCATCAATCGATGGCGCTGAACAGTTGTGAGTGAAAGACTTGCTCAAGGTCCCTACACAGCAACAGTCCTAGGGGAGGCTTGAATCTGTACACTCCACAAGCCGAGCACTTGAACCAGTTGACTGCTATATGCCAATAGGCATGATTAGTCAAAAGTCCTTAATTTCGTTGCATAACCAAGGCCTGCTATGGTACATTCTGTTGGTGTGGACTTGGACTTTCACTTTTGTGCACTCAGCTAATCTGTGCATCAGATGGCACATGTGGGGTAAAAGGCATCCAACAACCAGCAAATACCAGATTCTATAAAAACTATAGGTGATGAATGAAAAGTAAAATACAAGACCATTCTTTATTCTATCTATGGTTATAAAACATAAATGAGTCTTCATGATATATAATAATTATTTTTAATAATTAATCTATGTAACAAATTTTAAAAATTGATCTAGTGACAATAGGTTTCAAGTCTTCTTTATCACTAATATAATAATTATTTTTAATAATTAATCTATGTAACAAACTTTAAAAATTGATCTGGTGACATATAGGTTTCAGGTCTTCTTTATCATTAGAGCCTCATGCAGTTTGCAGGCTGTTCACCTACTGTCCTACAGCACTACTGACTTATTGTTTTTATGATAACTAGAGTTAACCGAATAAAAATGTGCTGTGTAACAGTATGTTTTAAAACTGTTTAGCCACCCATTACTCTACTGGATGTTGGGGCATTCGATGCCGCTCCTGTTGTCGCCGCCTACGATCCATGGATGTCACCACCTCACTCTGATCCCTGGGCAGCCTCTGAAGCATCAGCTGCTGTTCATGACCCCTGGGCAGCAAGTTCATCACAATCTCGTCAACAGAAACAAGTGGCACCAGCTGCAGTTGATCCATGGATGACAAACGTTGATGCCACTCCCGGTAGGCATTGTGTTCTTATTAATATTAGTTATATTATTTTTACATTTAAAAAAATTTTGTTACTACTCTGGATTTACTAAAGCATTACCAGTGGTGGATTCAGAGGGGCATAACAGATATTTGCCCGATGTATGTGACTCATTTTGCCCAGTTGTAACATCGTTCCATCCTAGACCTCAGTATCTCTGCCCCTCAAACTTCAAGTCTACAGACTTCTACAGTGCTGTTATCATAATGCACGAAGCATCATTTTATAATTGTTTCAAGTGAAACTGTAGTTGAAAATCATAATCCACTGGAAAAGCAAGGATGAAATTCTACAGGCCAAGGAATCTAGAAGTTAAGCTGTGGTGGGTATGAAAGTTGAAACAGATGAGTCGTAAGTTTAGACCTGAATGCTGTTAAAGAACTGACAGAAAGCACAGAATTGGACAGAGAATCACAGAGCTTCAGGCCATCTACAGAGAATGCCTTGGAGCCAATCGCTGACGTTGTGCAAGGCACTACAAGAACCAAAGTGGACACTTTGATCAAGTGCAATATTTGTTGGTATGAGGTATGAGCAAAAACTAGAATTAGATCTGCTGATAATACCTTCTGAACTGTATAAAGATTTTAAACTGGATTCGTTGTTTAGTGAACAGCCAGTGTAAGGAATGTAATATGGGTGTAGTGAGTCGATTTTTAGGGGCCTAAATAAGTTCCTGAACTGAACGTCAGATCTCAGGTCTGAGGCAAGTACTAATTTTAAACTAATGTTTTGCTTTTTCCTTTTTCTCAATTATCCTTTTCATGGATAGCTTTGATCCTGTTTCCCCTTGGCAGGAAGATCCTCTTTCCTGTGTAGTAACAATTACCAAACCTTACTGTACTCTTAAGTCATTATGTTATTTATGAATGAGGACAGAGTTTGTAGATTATATGGAGGCACTAAATTTTTACGTTTCTATAAATAACAACCACATTACATTGCTATTACTTCTAACCTTATGACATTATTTATGGAATTCTGTAGCAAATTTATTGTTTCAAAGCTGGATGTTATTTTTCACGTTTGTATTATTTTGGTTTCAGAGTGTACATTTGTTTGTTGTAAGCTTTGTTGGCTTTTTCAGTTTGGTCGGTCATGTCAGTCGGGGCATCCAACAGCAGTCGATCATCGCCGTGGGAATCGCCAGCAAGGAACCAGTCTTCGTTTGCATCCAGTGCCGGAGCTTTAGGACTCGTCAGTGGCAGTGGAGAAGGAATGGATGATGGATTCGATCTCCTTAGCACGTCACGATCCAAAAGTCCAGCAAACACTCAGCCTCCGCAGTCACTACATCAGCAGCAACAGACTCTTCTGCATCCCACCACCTCTTCGACTCCCCAGCCAATATCTGGTGAGTTGCTTCCTGTTGACTGGGTTAACCCTTTGCAATAAGATTCCAGGTAAAGTAAGGCAATAAGTAGTTTATTGTGCTGCTGCTCTGTCAACTTTACTGCTGAAGGAGGATCTTTCAGCTGCAAATGTAATAACAGCAACATGACAAAGGAATAATTTATTTGCTTTTGCTTAATTTCATGACAAATGTTGACTTAGGAACACATGACTACATGGCAAAAATCTGAAGTGCTGTCATTTGCCATTAAAATATATTGCACTGGTATTAATTATTATTATTTATTAATAATTTTACTATTAGTATTTATTAATGGACTTCAGACCAAAACCATGAGCCCAGTTGAAATACCATATGATATTTGACTCAAGTTTTCATACTTATTCTTTTCTTTGTGTAGGTGAGAATGTTGCACTGGCCAGTGCTGGTGGCAATCCTTGGGATCTGAGTGGCCTGAGTCAATCGCTGGTTGAGCCAGTGAACCAGTCGGCCTACCAGCCCGCAAGGCAAAAGTCACCGAAGGAATTTCTTGGAGAAAATGCCAGTCTTGTCAACCTGGACAGTCTGGTAGCACGACCTGCATCAGCCACTGGTAGGTGTCCATTGTTTAGTTACTGTACTTGCAGTGTCTGGGATGTGTTTGCCTACTTTTGTTTCCTATACTGTGACTATTTACTGTTGTTACAATTAACTGTAACTGTAATTTTATGGTGCCCTCCTTGCAAAGTTCAGAAGTGAAGCAGATTTATCATGTGCTGTTAGCCTGTTATGTATCCTCTGCTTTTATGCATATGGTGTTATATGCTGTTGTTGGTTATGGTGCTGTCATGTTAGCACCTTTCAGTGCTTGCTTCATCATCATCATCATCAAAATTCTCTTTTATTGATTCCATATTTGACATTTCACGTTTTGTGTGTGGCGTACAGTTGACAAAAAGCAGAGTCAGGAAGGATCAGAGTCCAGCTTGATTAGGGTTGCCAATTGACTTTGAACTCAGATAGCAGTTTATATGCCAGACTTCTGTATACCCAGTGATGACTCAAGCCATACACAAGCAAACTGAAATAAGCTATTAATAACCATACATAGAGGGGAACTAAACAATAAATACAATACAGTGCAACTATAATTTAATAATGCCCTGCTTACAAAGTTCAGGAGTGCACACTGAAGCCGGAAAATAGGAAACGTTAAAAGCCATAAATGGACTGAAAGAGGTAATAAGCTATATACAAGTCCATCTCATAAAAGAGTTGCTTGTGGATCTCAGAAAAATATACATATATGCATACATAAATAGATAATTTATGTACATGCATACATATGCCATTGTTAATGTTTTTGCTGTTGTTATATGTATATGGAATTGTATTGGACATCTTCAGCCAATGAATACTGTATAGCTATATTTGATCTTAACTGGCTTCCACATGATCTCTGCCTTCTGCTACCTACAAATGCTACTATTAGTTTTCTTAAAGGGGTGACGTTTAATCATGTGCCACTTTATTTGAAATCTTGTGTTCTGTTTGTTTTCTCAGGTGCAAATCCATTTGCAGCCCTGGCAACAACGAATCGCAGTCCGTCTCCAGCTACGAACCCTTTCACTGCACAGCAGCAGGCTGGCCGACACACCCCACTCAACCAGATTCCCACATCATCTACTGCTTTTATACAGGGTGTCTGGGGTGGCCCTTCACCCAACCCACCCCAGCCAAGCATAGCACCGATGTATGCTGCAGGATCAGCAGCTTCCTCCTACCCACCAGGCTACAACCCATTCCTCTAGGTGGCACCAGTTTAGAACATGTAACACTGAACTCAGATTTCATCTAGGCTGTTGGTGGGGAGGTTTATAGTGGCAAGTGAGGAGAAGGAGGAGGAGGAAGTTGTGGTGGATACTGTTGAAAAATTGGTAGGCAAATCGATCTGTTTGAGATGATGTAGTGGACTTCTGTTCCATGACACAAGAGAGCAAGGTTGGAAGTAGAACTAGAAAAGTGAGTTAACATTAACAGATAGGTTAAGAGGAATCGCAATTTAATTAGGAAGTTGGAATCAAGAAAACTGGACCACAAAGAAAGCTAAATTATCTGGGGACAGTGTAAATTGATGCAAAAAGCTGATGGCAAAAAGAGGGAGAAGGAACACAAAGGGTTCAAATGACACTGTGTGCAAAGGGTCAAAGAGTAAATCAGGGGCAATTATAGGAGTGAATGGAGAGTGAATTAACAGGGATTAAAGGCTGACAGTCGGGTATAGGAGGTCAGCGGAATCTGGGCAAAGATTGTGGTAAAAGTTGGAACAGACTAGACATGTGAGGACGCTTGATGTTCTGCTGGTACTTCACCACCTTGAACTTCCTTTCTTTGTATTACATTTGTTCCTGTGGCTCCTTCCATTAAACAAACATGATACAATTTTTGCAAATACCTGCATTTTGGTTTAATAAGATTTCCTGCTTGTTTCTGATCTGTAGCCTGGTTTGAGTAAGTTTGGAAGCTGTCACAATTTGTCAGGCTTTAGTGAACTCCACTTCTGAGTGGACCTGCTCAACATTTATATTTCTGATTTCATTGCACTTGTTGGCATCCCAAGTCATTCTGCTTTTCACAATCATTACCTTTTTTCATAGGCACCTCTTGTGTTGTTGACTCTACTTGTCCATCTGCTTACTGGAACAAGGTTTTCAGTGTTTCTGTCGCGAGTCTCCTTTGTTGCTTCTTGACACATGAAAAGAAGACACTGATCTTTTTTTATCTTTGAAATAATAAATCAGTTCCACCTTGCATCATCTCTTGGATGAGTAAGAACTAGGCTAAGTGCAGCATCAACGATGGGTGCTCTTTTAGCAGGAATGAAGTCTTACAAGATGGAAAGGACACTAGACTTGTACATCAGTAGTGGGAGGAATCTCCATGTAAAGGAAAATACTGTTGTCATTTTTGGACAATCCTTAGCTCTGCTGGGGAGCTTCCTTAAACTGATAATGTGTACTGAAATGGAATGCCATACATTATTTTCATGTCGAATGAACAAGAGAATGAGGCGAGTCTTACATATAAGTGTTTGTTTGTGTGTGTGTGGTTAAAAAATGGTTGTTCTGACAATGGTTTTGGTGTGGTCATTGATGGATTTTCTTGGATTCTGTTAATGTCTAGTCTTCTGCAGGAGTCACTGCATTTTATTTGGTTTCTCATTTGTGTACAACTTGTGTGTTGTTGCAGTTCAGTTAAATCAAAACAGTTGACTACTTCTGAACAGCTCCACTCTAATAACATGACCTAATTTGTGTTTACATCTGCATTTGCTAACTACCTACCTGTAACGCAAACTGTACTAACGGTTTATGTTGAATTGTGAACATTTGTAAATTGCCTTTCATTGTCTGTTGGATTGTTGTCATTAGTGATCTCTTGTGTTCATGTAATTTTATATTGAGCTGTTTTTTTAAATGCAAATCATTCTGTTAATGATTTGGTTGTCTGCAGCCACTTAGCACCTAAGAATATTTTGCCAAAATAATTTATATCAACAGAAAAGAGAAATATTGAATTATAAATTGGCTGAAGACTTGTGGACAGTTTGATTCCTGAATTTGCTGTCACCACTGGATTCTTCAACCATGCAAGGTTTCATTCAAAAAACATGACCTATTTTGGACCCACTCCCACCGAATACTGAGACCCAGATTAAGCTACCTGCTGGGTCCAGCAAAGGGGCTAATTAGATCCAACACAGTATGGACTGTTTGCTGTCTGACTGAACTCCCCATGTTCAAGACAGAGGCTGTTCTAAAATAACTATGAACCAATTAAGATGAGGATGTTCACACTGTTCACTTTTGGATAACCCTTCCCTTCCCCTCTTTCAAATGTCCTTAATGGATGACCCCTAAAGGAAGGGTTGTTTGACTGCTAGGTTTATGCTTTTACCCTTCAGCTAAGAAACAATACAACATTCAGACTGCAGAGGATAATGTGAGAAAATGGCACATTTCTTGTGTCGCTGTCAGTAGTTTGAAGATTCTTTTTAGCTCAGATGTTAACACGGTAACTTTTTCAGTAAGTTACATGCCTTGCCACATTCAGTCGTCAAGTCATTTGAGATCCACTTGGAGTTGCAGTCATCCTGAATGGATGACCCCTATGTGGTGGTGACATCAAAATTTGGTATTGGTCTCTTGCCTAATGTCAAATTATTAATGTCCAAATTACATACTGTTTAGTGGCCTGATGCAGAATGATATACTGATTAGTTGAAGCCCATATTGTACACCGATTAACAATCAAATTACAGTTCTTTCATTGTATGATCAATAGGTGTCAAAAGGTGAAACTGAAGGGACATGAAGTCCTGCTAAGTAGTTCACCTAATTTTTTGCTAACGATTTCAAAGTGGCAATATCAGATTTATGCACTGCGATAGTGTTGCTAAATGTGGTTTATGTGAAAGTGCAGTGATGAAAAAGACAGCTTCATCATTTTTTCAAGTTTTCATTTATTACTCACTCTGTGAATGACATGCCAACAAATGTAAATTTTGTAATATTTGATTTATTTCCTGAAATAGGAGAATTATTAACCTGTTTATGTCAGACTTAGTGGTAGCTCTATGTACATCTGCAAATGCAGGTTTAACTAGAACCATTGTTTAACAGATGCCTGCTGATAAAAGAAACTTAGGATTAGATTTTATAGTAAATTTTCATCTGGCTACTTAAACAACAAGTGAGTCTCAAAATGTTGATGTTCTGTTGTTGTTATGATGTACTGTGGTTAGACGCGGTGGCTGATCGGGACGATTGCTCACCTGTAGAACAGAACATGTGTGTGTGGATTCAAGCCTCCTCTATGAAGGCCACTGTAGGGACCTTGAGCACGTTCTCAAGGCACAGTGGCATCAGTAAACAGTAGTGCTATATAAATTTATGAAAAGAAATAAATGCTAAATAGATTGCCCATTCTTAATGCTGGATCCTTGAAAGATGTGGAGAGTGGAAGCATAGAAATTTGTATGTAGAAAATGTGAAACTCATTTTTGCATTGTGTTAACTGTTGAATTAGGTAGGCCTTTACGTGTATTTGAAAATTATGTAGCACCTTTAGGACCTCTTAAAGGTGACAACTGAACCTCAGAACTTACTCTAGTCAACATTATTTCAAATTTTTTAGGAAAAGTTTTTCTGTTATATTGGAAAAATTTGCCAGTGTTGAGTACACTGGTGAAAGTGTCAGTATTATTGGGCATTTGAAAATTGTAGGTGTATTTGTGTTTGAATTACAGATTTTGATTTGACAGACTAAGACCGGAATTGTTCTGTGTTGTACGTGTTAATCTTTTTTGGTTTATATTGTCACAGATTGTTTATACCAGCGTATATGTTCTGTCACCTTGAATTTTCATTTGCAGCTTAAAGTAAATAATTTCTGGATACAGTTTTCAGTGCATGTCACAACAGGAAAAAGAAGGAAAGCAAGTGGAAATAGAAACTAAACCACACCTTGAACAAGAATAAATGACCTTGCAGTAAATATTAAAGTGCCGTAGCAGCATGAATGTCTGATCATATATCTGAATTCAGTAATTATTTTGTCCAGACGTACTGGTACCACATACTATTCCTATGGACCCCTTTAACGCAAATTCTGAGGCACTGCAGTAGTAGTGCAGCATGGACCCCAAATTCAGTTTTGCTTAATATATGACATACTTATAACACATCTCCCAAAGTTATCGTTATCAGGAATTTTCAGTATGTACATCAGTATTCTGTTACATGATCAGATACGCAGCTTACCGGTATGTGGTTCATCAAGCTGTGATGAACCATGAGCGTAAAGTCTGTGCTTCTTCAGTGCCAAAGGAAGATAATTTGATTGGATTAGCTACTAATCTGGACACTGTTCTCAAAATTACTGTACAGTAAGAATTTATCTTTGTTGTATAAGATACTTACTTGGACCACATTGATAATTCTAATGGAACACTAGATCATCACTGAGTAATCTGTTAGAGGTACTTTTGCTGCTTTGGTTTGAGTCAAAATACCAGTAGGTCTTGAATTTGATAGTTTATAGAGACTTAAATTGTGTAAAGTTGTGGTACTTTTTAACACAGCTGAAAGATCTTGCAGCCCTGGGTTTAGTCTTTTGAGGAGTTACGGAGTCGTGAAGGTGTAATAATGTGTCATTTGAGGAGAATGATTATAACTGCTTATACTATGTATCTTAAAAGGTAACAACTTCATTTATATATTGTTTCTTTGAAGGATTGTTGTAAATAAACAGAATTGTAAAGAAAAAGATATTTGTTGAGCCTTTATTTAGTTTTGCTTATGTTTAATGCTGTGGTAAAGGGAGGAAAAATGATTGTACGTGCAAACGTTTGAGTGGTGACAGGTGCTTGCGATGGCAGCATGTGCTTTGGTGCAAGTGCCAATTGCACACCAATACCTGTACAGTGGAGGATTTGAAGCCGATGGATTTGTAGCCGACCTTCACGATTTGATATTGGCTTGGAAATAAAAGGTGCAGTGCTCACTCACTGTCTTTTCATATCTTGATGATTATCCTGTTTTGTATACAAGTCATGTTGCAGATACATTTTAATGCACGTTTATTTTGAATGTTTCTTGTGATTTGATCAGTCCATGTCTCTTGTGCGTAAGGAAAAATTTTGCTTCGTTTGTGCTGTTTATAAAAGACTATTATTCACAAAAAACACTAGTTAGTTGTTCTTTTTGTGCCTTCCGACACTCCCCAAACACAGGCTTACAATAATAATAATTTTCTAATAATACAACGCCCTACTGGCTCGCAATATACAGAATTTGGACAATTCGACCTAAGACTTGCCATCTAAATCTTGTTGCTCAGGTGTAGGTTCAAGAAGATGGTGGAGGACACTGTAAATGTCCAAACAGATAAAGCATTATACAAATGTCCAAATATCCACTAAACTGAACTTAAGAAACTTTAGTGAATCACCTTTGCTATGTCTGTGTCTTATGGTGTGGTTTGGACAATGCTTATTTAATTGTCTTCCACACTACTTATTTGGTATCTAAATGCTATTGTGTATCTTTTCCCATTGTTCTTTTTGCACTTGGGGAACCCTTTTTACCAGAGTTTGATTATTTACTCAAGGGCACCCTAAACTGAGGCTGCTACTGGCCTGAACTTACTGCAGGCACAGTTATTGGACAGCCGGGAAGGGAAGGTGCTGAAATGAAACAAGGACTTAATTATATTAAATTTAAATAAAATATGAATCGCTAAATTACTAGAAATACAATTTATATAGCACCGTACGCCGTATGTGTTGGAATTGTCAAAACCTGTGCTAGAGAAACTAGTATTCACTTTTTGAACTGGTGTTTGACTCTAGTTTTCTTCAAAGAGTTAACACCTATGGAACTTATATGCACAGTGAATAGCCTATTCAGTGCATATGATGCTGAGGTTACACCCTAAACACATTAACAGCTATTCAGTACCACACAAGGAAAGGTTGTCCAGCTGTTATTCGCAAGTTCAGGCGTAGAAGCCTTCAGTTAAACACAAGATCATGAATAAAAAAACTTTTTGAAATGGAGCATGTAATAAACAAGCAACTAGCCTACAATGAAGATGTAATGGGCTATAAAGCCTGCAAGTTACAAGGATTAGTTGGTAACGTAATCAAAATGGTAAACTCCGCATTTCTTCAGCATAATAAATTCATTGAAAATGAGCAGGGTCGAGGCCATACGGTTGCTATAAAAAAGTCCAGTTATCAAAAGAACTTGGCGAACTGGCTTATTACTTAAAGATTTTGGAAAGGTGAAACAGGACAATATTTTAAAACATAATTTGAACATCAACACACCTACTACTCTTATTGTTCCGATAAAATATTAGCAACCATGGATTGATAATAATTTTTGATCCACTATGACGCAATAAAATATTTTAGTGGTATCTAGAGTGCGAGTCTAGTGGTTTGCCTTGTATGAACAATAACAACGATCACAAGTCAACACCATTCGTTAAAATGGCGATATTTGATGAAGGTGCGACGATCATTTGACTGAAGCGAACCTATTTTATTGGATGTTATTAATCGAAAGACAGCGATGTTTACAAAATCAAAATCTTGGATGGGAGGCGGTGGCGTCTGGAAACCCAAAAATCCGCATTCTCTTGAACATCTTAAGTAAGTTGAGAAGCAAGCAGAAGACTGAGTACTGAGTTTTAGTTTCTCTTTGGAGTAGATCAAAATGAATGCTGGTCAAATGTTGTGTGATACCAGTATAAACACTGTTGGCTTGACCGTGAATTAATTTTCCACACCTCGTTCCACACCACCCCCAGCGTGATTTTTTTATTGTCGTAAATGAATTTGATGATTGTAACAAGCTTGCACTGCAACCTGTGGTGGGTGCTTGATTAATCGCAGCTGGTTAAAGTAAACCTGACATCTTCAACGTTTAAATATCTGAAAGACTGTTTTGTATTGATTTGAGTTGAATTGAATATTTGAAAATTCATAGAAAATTCCCGGATCGGTTCCACAGGTTCCCCAAAATTGATTTTCTAAGTGCGACCCGGATTCCCAAAAATTAAGAAGATAACGTTTGTATGGCGGAATTCGGACTTTTTCTGGTAGTCAAGGTCTGTGCGATGGGGAGGGATGTTATTACATGGGGCAAACACTGAGATACTATAAGTTGGGCTAGTATTGTCGATTAGATAGTCGATGCTAGTTTTCGGGATTTTGACCGCTTCCTATAAAAATGTTTTCGGAAAATCTGGCTGTTGTGTGTTTTCCGCGGTTTCAGGATTTCGGGGATTCGGGACGACCCCAAAACAGGACCCATGGCCTCATTTCATAAAGTGCAGTACTTCTGTAATAAAAGATGTGGTTGTTGAATTGAAGTACTCTGATAAAATTAGTTTTTAGAGCCATATCAGGTTCTGATTAATAGCAAGATCCCTTTATAATGAGATTATGTTGTGAAGCTGCACTGAATTTGGGATCCATATCTTCTGTCATTTTATATCAGAATTTGCTTTGTACAACTAAGAATTTAAACACTTACCAAATCGCTTACAGTTTTACCTTGTGATAGATCTAAAGATAAGTATTCTAACACGCTTATTCCCGTCTTCAACAAATGACCCAGCGATTGTCTACAAATTGTCAAAGTTCCAACTTTACTCCGCATGAAACAACATTCACCACAAGTAATGCGGTCACACGCAGGATGTGAAACTCCATGTTGAACTTTTGTAGCACAATTAATACACCGCCATCAGTGTAAATCATTTCTTGTGTACATCTGCAATTAAATTCAGTTATGGTGTCATTGGGTGCTAGCGCTATACAAAGTGGGAGTTTAAAAATACTTTCAGTGTAATAATTGTGCTATATTGTATCTATTTTTTTGTGCCTTTGGTTGATGCCTTGTACATTAGACACCAGCATTACAGAAGTTTCTAATTAATTAATAATTTTAAAAAATATTATGTGGGCACTGGCACTTTGGAAGACAGAGGGTAGTGTAAGAAAATGGCATGTTTATTGTGTCGCTATCGGTAATTTGAAGATTTTTTTAGCTTAAATGTTAACTTGATAACTTTTTCAGTAGGTTTGTGTCTTGCAGCATCCACATGTCAAGTCATCTGATGCACTTGATTATGAGCCATAATTTCATTAATTAAATACTGGTGCATCCGAAAAACATTGACAGTATCTGTGATTTTGTTGATTATTGGTTTAAATGTGAATTTATTTCAGTGATTTGGATGTTCATTCAGTTGCTAAATACCGCTGTATTAGCAGTCAATGACCAAATCATGTTGTTGATTAGATTAGTTTAGTGATTAACTGATTTGATTTGTTGTTGATTCAGTAGTTAAATTTCATTACATTAATAATGACAGTATAACAATATAACAAGTTATATTGTTGAATAGATTAGTTTAATTGGGGATAGTTTATATTTAATTGGTGTAATCAGTTCAGTTGTTCTTAGATATCTTCATGGAGTACTTTGCAAGAACCAGGCAGTGACTGAGCAGAACCTGAGCCTGCTTGTCGAAACGCTACGCTCCATCTCAGAAATTCTCATCTGGGGAGACCAAAATGACAGCTCAGTTTTTGAGTGAGTTCTTAAATAATGCACTTGTGCTTACACATATATGCGCTGTTTTCAACTGTTTCAATCCCTGCTGAATCCCTGGGTAATTCTGCAGCATTGTTAAAGCACTTTTATGGCATGGTATCGCTGCCATGGAACAGAAACTAGCTGTAGGAATGATGCACTTTCGGTCATATAGCTGTGGATAAAATCAACCAATAAAATACGTCTATTTCTAATCTAAACCCCATTATGGAATATGTAGAATGAACTTAGACTGGAAGTTTATCCACCACAAGTTGTTGCTCTGTCTGTGTGGACTGACCTTCTGGATATTGACCTGATTGCAGTTTGGTTTTGGTATGCCATTGGTTGATGCCTTGTACATTAGATACTGGTGCTATAGAAGTTACTGATTAATAATAATAATAATAATAAGAGAGTTCTTGAGTCGAGCGAAATCTTGAGTAACACAGAAAGGCTCAGCTGGTGAGAACCATCCTTAGAATAGCCAGCCTGAAGCAAACAGAACCTAGCAAGTCTTATCAGTTAGCACAAAACAGTGATAAAGTTGTCCCCAAGACAGAATCTAAAAAACAACTTACAGCATTTTGAAGCTGACTGACTTTTGTACTGAACCATTTATTATAATCTAATGACTTTTGTACTTTTTGTACTTTTGACTTTTGTGCTCTTAATCTATTGACTATTGTGCTATTATCGTATTGCACAAAGCATCAGTCAACGATCGCTTCAAATGAGGTCATTATCAAGAATGATTCTTGATGCAACATAGATCCATAGATCTAATTATATGTACTAGTCTTAGTACAACACTACCGATGGTCTGAGCTTAGATGAGATTCATATTATATGCTCATAGTTTTGAGTTTCTGTTGTAGTTTTGGCCGAAGTGCTATCACAAAAATAAATTGGTAGTGTGGAGTTCTGAAAGTCAGAAACATAGGCTATTATGTGTTTAAGCAGAAAATGAGCTTGGAAGGGCATTAACTTGATCCACTATAGCACATAATGTTTATTGACTGTTGATGAAATGAAGACAGGAGAAACTGAAGATTATTTGAATATATATGTATTTGTGTATGTATCAATGGTTATATCAAGACACTTGATGTAGCGCCTTTTAGGCAACTCTGAAAAGTGCTTACTATTATGCTGTAGACATGCACTGTAAAGGAAATTGCATATACTGTATTATCTCGGGTATAATGTGAACTTTTTTCAAAAGAAAATCTGCTCAGAGCATGGATGTGCACTGTTCCTAGGAACAAAGTCCTTAGATGTTTTAGGCAAACACTGATTGTGTGAAGACCGTAAGATTTTAAAATATTTTTATAATTTTAATTCAGTTATTATGTTTGAGAGAAATAAATGAAAAGAAAGCCATGTCACCGGATGTTTTTTATTTTATTCCATAGATCTAATTATATGTACTAGAGCAGTCAGGCTGCAAGTATTTAAGTACGAAAATTATTACATGGGCACGTGGAACTTCACCTGTGCATTATACATAGGTACTAAGATATTTTAACGTTTTAAGATTTATAGTGAGAATGGCTTCAGACACCTATGAGCATTAAGCCCATGGTTTATGAGGATGATGATGATGATGATGACTAAGATTTTTACATTAGGATAAATTTTGCAACTTGGGGTGCACATTATACCTGAAATAATGCAATAATATATGGCTTTATTTGAACTTATTTTGCGTGTGTAATGTGCAAGTGTATGAAATTTGCTTAAACTTCTAGTTTTTTCCTGGAGAAGAACATGCTTGTGTTCTTCCTGCGCTTCATGCGTCAGAAGTCCGGTCACATCATCTGTGTCCAGTTACTGCAGACGTTGAACATTCTTTTTGATAACATCAGCAACGAAACCTCTGTCTGTAAGTTGAACCAGAAATACAAAATACTTAGAGGGTCAGAAAACCAGGCAGAAAACCATTACCAGAATAGTAAAGCTGACTGTGCTTCAAGCAATAAACCAAACATCAAGCAGTGACATACTGAATTCCGTTGTAAGCCATAAAATAGCAGATTCTGCAAAGTTGGATTATAACAGAGTTGTTCTAAGGCTGTTTCAGCACTGAAGGCACATTCCCATGACTGCAGTGTTTCAGAGTTGGGGTCATATGTTAAGTTCTATAAAAGTGCTTCAGTTTATGAATAAAAGATCTGGTATTTTTGTTTTTAAATATCTAACTGTTTTTATGTGAATTATGCCTGAACCTCCTCATAACGCTATTTTTGGGAGCCCTACCAAGAACTGCCTTATAAGGAGTTTGTGTTATAATGATGTCATTTCCTAAATTAAAACCAAATTTAGGATCCATGTTCTTGACAGTATTGTATCAGAATTAGTTTTGTGTAACGAAGCGTATGAGGTTCTGGTGGATTTCTTTCTTAACATCCTTTATATTCTGTTGCAGACTACCTCCTCTCAAATAACCACATCAACTCAATCATTGTTCACAAATTTGACTTTTCAGACGAGGAGGTGAGTTTAGCTCATGATGAATTGGATTGCTCATCATTAACTTAATACTAACCATTTTAAGCGTTTGTGTTGGTTATATTTAAATCACAATGTGGAGGGATTTGTTTGCAAAAGACTAGAGACTTTCTGATATCTTTGAGGGTGGTTCTTTTGTGTTAAAGGCAGTGTTGCTAATGAGGCCAGGACACATGTACAGTAAAAGCTCAGTAATGCGTGCATGATGAGAGACAGACCATCAGAACCATATGATAATGGGATTTGTGCTACTGAAACATGCTGAAAGCCTCAGAATTTGCATATTTGCAGGTTTATTTTCCTTATATGCATTTACAGCATCCTTAATGTAGACTCATTTACTTCATTTAGTAAATAAAATGCTGAATACACAGTAAGTCATTAAAGTGGTTTTAAAAGTCTAAATTTAAGCTACAAGAGACATTAAAACTACTGTTTGAATATCCTGCTGTTTGCTATGCCAGTGGGTCAGCTAACGCTTAGTGCCAGTCTGTGCATAACGTGTGAATGAATTTCACGAGTTGATTTGGAATCATTGGGAGACATGATATTGCCTCACATTAACCGAATTGGTGCTTTAGCGGAAGGCGACTTTTGCTGTAATATGGTCATTTCATGGTGCGAATAATAAGAAATGAAATATTTTGAATAAAAATTTACTTAACCGACTGTTGGCAAGTTCAGGCGGAAGTTAAAGCCAACTGACCGACAAACTGACAGAGTCACGGACTGACCGACTGACCGATTGACTGCCCAGTTGACCGAATTAACCCTGCCAACTTGTGTGTGTATCTTTAATTATTACTATTTGATATTCTTTTCCTTGTGTGTTAGGTTATGGCTTATTACATTTCATTCCTGAAAACTCTTTCACTGAAGCTCAACAAACACACGATTCATTTCTTTTACAATGAGGTAAGTAGTCAATCATGCCTTTTATTCCTTCGTTTATTCCTAGCTTGTTTTTAATTTCCATTCCAGGTGTAGCTTTTAGTCAAAATGTGTATGCATGTCTGTCACCCACTAATGTTTGTTTGGCTCAATTTTAATCTTGACTCTTAAATCCTATCCACCTGCATATCTGTCTCATGCAGACTGACTTTCTTGAAATTTACCTGACGTTTCGACTTAGTTTTGATGTCCATTATTGGTATCTTGCTCACTAGACATTGGCCCTATAGAAGGTAACATTTATCAGTATCAGTATTAATTTCTATTTTCTTTGCTGGACAGTAAGTAAGAAAGCTTTGTTAACATGCTATACGTCCTTTGGCTGAATGAGGGATCGTGGGCCAAGTGGAATGGAATGAAATTAGATGACATGACTAGCAAGTACGAATGTTTCTAGTATGTGATCTGAGTCATTTGAAGCCTGCAAATGTCTGTCTTGTGCTGTAGCATACGAACGACTTTGCTCTGTACACTGAGGCGATAAAGTTTTTCAATCACTCGGAAAGCATGGTCCGCATTGCCGTTCGAACAATAACACTTAACGTCTACAGAGGTTGGTGCTGTTATATATCACTGTTATCCTTAATATAATTGTTAGTTTTTAAATTAGGTATTTTAGGATTGAGTTCTCTTATTATGTTTATTATTTTTATCAATTTGATCTTTACTGATTCATGTATGTATATGTTTGTATAGCTGTATCGAACTTTTAAGAACGTTGCAAAGTGGCATTTTATGCAGTGATAAACTTTTATCAGGCATGCTGAGCCATGGCCAGGAAATTTTCTTCCGTCTGTCTATGTCTGTTCTGTTTCTTAGTTTGCAGGCAGTTAGTTTAATCTTATTCCAGCCACCAACAACTGTGTGCTGTGCAGGTTTCATTAGCTCACACAAGAAAAATTTCTGATTAGTAATAAAAATGCACTTAATGTGCGTTTGCAGACTCCAGTAGGGAGAAAGGATGTTTGCTTCAGATAAGATTGTTCATTCGAAGTACTCCATTTAGCGGGTAGCAATTTTTGTATTTCTTGAAGAATTCTGTTTTCTAGGAGAAAACTAATGATGACAGTAATAATAGTACAGTTCTTATTGTTGTTACTGGTAATAGTTCTTGTCATCCAATTCCCACAAAATTGGTATCCCTTCAGTAGCGTCACTGCACTGCTGTTGATTCTTGCAAGGCCATTCTAACTGGGTCTTCCAATCAAAACTGGTACTGATGCTTGTGTATATTACCTTGTACAATAGTTTCATTTCTGATAGTTTCACAAAGATGTCCTGCTTTGGCATGTGTGATGCTTTAGGCTTTTTAGACCTGTACTCACACACCTATGAAACTGATAAAGTGTGCATCTGAAGATTTATGTTGTGCCTCATGTGTAGTGACCTATCAAGGGCGACTACTGACCTTACTTGCTTCCTAAATTACCTGATCTTGCCCTACTTGACTAGTTTGAGAAGTGCAGCACTGTTGTGGTAATGAATGGTTTTAACCAGACATTGTTTTATGATTTATTGCAAAATGGATCCAGGTCTTTGTGAGCTGCAAGCCTCAGGAAAAACTTGGATTAAAAATGGTGACATTGGGCTGTGGAGGCCTATTTGAATCTTTAGAATCGCGCATGTTCGTCGCCTGTGCTTTGTAATAAATTATGATAATAATTATTATTATTATCTTTAAATGGTGCTTATAAATGCTCTGAATAAATAAATAAATTAATTAGTACAGCCATCTAGTGTTTCAATATGCTTGCTTTCCAAGGCAGCCGCAGAGCCTAACATCTGCAAGGGCCAGCCATTCAAGATCGAGTTTCTTTCTAACATAATTCTGTATTGCACCCTTTGGGTTATGCTTCTTCAGGTTTAAAATGTCATATCAAGTTAAAAAATAATAAAGTAATGATAATAATAATAGTATACCATCGAATACTGACACATACTGGGCATTTTGTAGCTAAAACTAAATAGCAAAGTAGCTGGAACTCATCAAAATCTAGCTTAGCAAGTGTTTTGGGAGGCTAGTACTGTTATTATGTTTAGTTTAATTATTAGTATTTATTAATGCAAGTTGTTATAAATTATTAGACCCCTACTGTTATTATTTTTATTATTATAATTATTTTCTTGAGGTAGAAATGATTCCTTGCAGAACATATTATCATTATTTGGGCTGTTGTGACAGTTTTTATTAAAAGTGTCAGTAGTGGCTTCATTGTTGGATTAACCAGGCTGCTTTGGCGTAGAGTTAACCCTAGATGCAGTGCTTTGATTTGGAAAACATGATTTACATCTGTTCATTGATAAAAATTATCATACTTGATGCCTTGGATATTGACTTTAATAGGACCATATAGCTAGGTCAAGGAGATGAATAAGATGACAGTAACAGATGTGCCGGTTGATCAGAACACCTGTTGCCCAACGTTCACATGAAAAGCTTTGTTAGCTGGCATAAAATGCACAGTTTTTCAAGTCATGTCTGCAAATAGTAGACACTAGTAGAAATCTCTTGTCGTAATGGAGATGACTGCATCTCGTAGCTAGTCACAGATGTGGAACCTTTTGGTCATCTGACAAAACCTTTTCACTGTATGTAATATTACTGTGCTCTGATACAAGACAATTAAATGTGTGGGTTTGCTGATAAAAAGTTTTTGAGTGTGATTAAATGTCTGTTTATTATCTGTTTCTGAGCCTTCCTACTTAGACAGACAGACAAGCAGGTAGACAGACAGACAGACAGGTCTTTGCTATTGGTTGTTTTTCTGATTAATGCTTTTTTCATGTCCCCTGGGTCAACTGGTCGTCTCTCAAAGCCATAATACCTCATGCACAGAATCAGCTTATAGCCAGATCCTGTTGTCGTTCTATACACTTGCTTGTAAAATACAAATAAATGCTATTTTCTGCTGAGATACTTCATTTGTTTTGGGATAAGTACTTAAGTAACCTTTCAGAAAGCAGGAGGTGTTACTGAGACAACCGGAATCTGACGTTACAACAGACGAGTTGATTTGTCATTTGTTTTATTCAGGGAAAGAAAGAGTGAAAAACAGACAGACAGATAGAAACAGAGGAGAGGAGACAGGAGAGAGACAGATATGCATACATACAGGCAGACAGAGAGATCATAGAGAAAGAGAGGGACAGACAGACAGAGACAAGGAACAGCGTGTGAGAGGGGAAGGGAGAAAGGGAGAGAAACTCGGAGAAACGATAGGCATACAGACAGGCAGACATACAGACAGATTGACAGATGTTACAGAGCTGCTTTTTATAATAAGTGCTTCTGCTTTGTCTGTTTCTAACAGCATGTCGGTTTACGTCTCAGTTAGATGAATTTGACCAACCTATTGGTAGGTTCAACTAACCTCTTTCCTTTCACACACCTCTTAATAACCTTGTAAACCCTTGGTTTTGCCCCATTTTATAAACCCTGATGTCATCTGGAGGCTCTATAACATTCTGGATGCCCTAATTATCCTAGGATTCCTTCCACACAAGCCACTGTGCTTAAAATCACCGATCTTGAAGTTGGAAATTCCCGTGTTACTCACTGCCATCTGCTCTTCCTTCTGTTATCAGTCGCAAGCCACGCTCATTACAACTTACAGTTCAGTGAAAGTACCTCTGCTGCCTAGACTACATACCACTTAACCATTTTTATCCCCTCTAAGTTTGGTTGTGATCTTGTGTCCACAAGTTACCTTCAGCGACAATACCTGTCTTTCTAAAGCCTAGCCAGATTCAATATGAATAATTTGGGGTTTAAACATTTTGAGCCTTTAAAACAGCTTGAATGAGTTTGTGACCCATTAAAAATAAATGAAAAAACAGGTTTAAAGGGTTATTTGAGGTATTTGAAAAATCTGTTCTGTTTCTGTCTGTGCCTGTTCTGTGTATGTTCAATTGTTGTGTTTCTACTAAACTAAATGCATAAGTTATTACTTACAAAACTTTTAATCTGATAACTTCTGATGAGTAAGTACATGTATTAAGCACGCGTGTCTGAAAGTAGCATATGCAGGTTAGCAGCTTACTTTAGACCTGGAGATAAGCAGCAGCACTAGAAATCTACTGGAAAGTTTTCTTTTTAGACCTTTAGCAAGATTTGCTATTAGAAATGCTTCATTTCAGCCATCTGACAATAAGAAACCAGGAATGTGCTCACCTGGCTGTATTGGCTTCCAGTTCATAAGACATTGCAAGCTTCTGAATCCACTTCATAGCTAATCATTGCTTAATGCTTCAACTTGCCACTCCTTAGTTCACCTTGGGTTCACGACCTGACCCTGATCATTGCAATTTGTGTTGATTTTATGTGGCACACTATTTATAATACTGGTGCTGCCAGTTGCTAGTAGTGCATAGTTTTAATGTTTTAATTACTGTATGCTTTAGGTTGAAGGGTTGTGATGTTTTAATTTTCTTAGAATCTGATCATTGATTCATGTTCATGTATTAGTGTCCTTAATTCACCACAAATTATGAGAGAAGCAGTTAGCTTGTTGATGACTGACTGATGCTTTTCTTTCTCCAGTTGATGACAGGTGTATGCTGAGATACATCCGTGACAAAACGGCTGCACCGTATTTCTCAAATCTTGTCTACTTCATCGGAGACCACGTCCTCACATTAGACGCCTGCATTCGCAGCGACATTGAGTACTAAATTCCTTTCTTATTACTTCTTATTACATGTGCAAAATACAGAGAAACTTGTTTTTTTCAGGTGTCACTTGTTGTATGTGTTGGCTTTAAGATGGTCTCTTGACTTTTGAAAAGGTGTTTTATCTGCCCAATAGATTAGATTAGAACAACAATGATATCTTCATCTTGTCTCCAGCAGTTATGCATTTTATTTTCAGATATCTGCAGCGCCAGGTGGCTTTGTTTCTTCTAAACCAAACTTCCCCAATGCAGAACTAATGTTGCCACATTAGGTCCTTCTTTCGATATTAGTTTGCCATGTGACCCCTTACATGATATTCTTGGCCTTTCTTTGTCTAGAGCTTTTCATCAGCAATTGAAAGCTGTTCCGTGTGAACGTGTTCATTGGTTTATCAAGTGGGGAGCGCCTCTGCAGAGTTTCCCATGAATAGGCAAAATACAATTGTATGACTACGATTGAAATTACACAATGCTGCTACTGAATTTCAAAAGTTGGTGCTATATAAATGTCTGATTAAGCACGCCGAACCCGAACTTCCGATTGAAGCAGACATTTTTAGTGCCGTTAGATGATCCTTTTAGTATTATGGAACGAAGCTGCAGAAATTTATCTGCGGAAAGGTAAGTAAATTCCAAATGTTGATTGAGTCATATACAGCATGCTGTTGTAGTCATAACAGTCGTGGGCGTCTGGCAGATCTTGTTGCTGAGCACCTCGATCAACTGCATTACCTGAACGACATTCTGTGTCTGAAGATCGAGGCCTTGAACGAAGTCCTCACGGACCATCTCCTCAACCGACTCCTCATTCCACTTTATATAAACTCTCTTAGGCAACTTCCAGAGCCAGAAGCAGCCTCAGAGGTCAGTCGGACAGACAGAAAACAGTCAGCCAATCATTGTCACTTGCTGACTCATGCACAGTCAGTCAGTTGCTCTCAAACTCACTCGCTCACTCATCCACTCAGTCAGTCAGTTGCTCACTCACTCACTCTCAGTCAGTCAGTCAGTTGATTACTAACTCACTGACTGACTAACTCGCTCACTCACATGCACTCAGTCAGTCAGTTGCTCGCTCACTCACTAATTCACTCGCTCACTCACTCGTTCACTCACAGTAAGTCATCTTACAATGTTGGTCAGCTTGTAACTCATCTGCCTACCTATCTGTATCTTGACCTCACTGTCAGTCTACTGCCATTAAGTCTTCTGTCAGTTTATCTGTCAGCCTGTGTGTATCTTCCTGACTGCCATGCCAGTCAGTAAGGCAGTCAGTCAGTCAATGAAGTTTTGTTACCAAAATCTGGTTATACACAGAGGTTACAGTAGACGGTATGAAGCTCAATTAAGGGCCTGGTTTACAAGATGTGTTTTGTGGAACAAGACCTAAAAATACACATTTATGGTGGTAGTTAGGAAAAATCCAAGCCTGGTTGACATTAGCAAGATATCATTCTGTGCTGAATACTTGCCTATTTTATATGGAGTTATGTGATGCTGGGACAGGTTTCTAGAATCTGCTGACGGAATCTTTCTGCTCGGCTGAATCTTGTTCTTTCTTTCTTGGCTTAAGGCCTTCATATTTCATTGTGCTTATCCTTCTCAGGCTGTCTCACCAGGCTGACATTTTGACATGGGAGGCTTTGGTGCATCACTGACGAATGTTCTGTACAGTTCTGCAGTGATGCTGTAGAAGTTATGAGCTTATAAGCAAATATTAGATTTGATATCTGATAGGGAGCTGTATAAATCTTCTGCTGTATGAAGTTGCATGAGATTTTGAATGTTGGTTTTGCTGTTGAATCTTTCAGGACGGACAGCAGCCGCGGGTGAGACAATCTGTTTCGCTGTTTCTTCTGTCTCAGGTATGCACATAAACACTATGTATATTAGAGATGTATATCCATATGTGGGACAACAATAGCACTGTTTAGCAAATTAAATGATAAAAATCTGTATATTAATACGCTTCAAACAAGTGACATATGATGCTTTTTTGCAAATGAGAACAAAATAATTTCTAAAAATGGCTTTCTGGGGTAGAAGAGGGAGAGGAGAGATGGGAGGAGAGGATGGAGAGGGGAGGGAAAGGGAGGAGGAAGTGAGAATGCAGGAGATAGGGAGAGAGAGAAATGGGGAGCAACAGAGGATGTTTCCCAGAAGGGACATCGTTTGTCCAACCTGTGCACAGATGCTTTGTTTGGGATAGAATTATGTTATTATAAAGGATAAGTGGAAATAGGGTGTAAGCGAGCGAGCGAGTGAGCGAGCGAGCGAGAGGGAGAGAGAGAGAGAGAGAGAGAGAGCATAGTGCTTGTTTTGTAGTTAGTTTTATGCCATTGTAAGGTTTATCTTTTATGATTTTCTTGTTCTTTGATTTACATTTCAAGACATCTCCTGTTAAGTTTGTAATTTAGTGAAAATGTTGGCTTTGATTTTAGGCTGATTTGTTATACTGCAAATTTGAAGAACATCTGTGATTCAGATTCTATATTGATTTTAGGTGCTGCTTATCCTACATCATCCGTCACTGGTCCGTAGGCTGGCAGATATCATCTTTAATGATCCCGGTGATGGACCTGATGATACCAGTGAACGAGACCAGGCAGAAGCGGTATTTTGCCATTTTCTGCTGGTTTCTTGATATTGGTTTTTCAATCTGATGATGTTATCGTGGTTATTGTTGTTACTTTTGTTGTAGGTATGATATTAAGGTCATTGTTATGGCTGCAGTGGTCACGATTGAGATGCTAGCGGTGGTGATAGTGATGATGATTATGAGTATGAGGAGTTGAGTGTTGATAGAAAAGCTGATCTTGATTCAAATGGTATGTATGTATCGAAAAACTTGTATAGCATGTTTTAAGTAACTCACAAGAGCACTGTGGCATGGTCAGCTAAAGGTCTCTAAAAAGGTGCGTCTTAAGGCGGACAGAGAATGGGGTTGATTGTAATCACCATTCGATTATATGCTTTTAAATGTTATGCATTTATGAATGATTGCAGTGTATGATAGTGATTAATATAAGTATGTAGTATAATTTAATGCTGTTAGAGATTTATTTGTGTTTGGTGATGACATTGTGCTTTTAATTTTTTTTGAAGAGCTGTGGGCGAGTGAGAGGATTTCTGAAGCCAGAGCCTTTGGCTGAGACGCTAGACAAGAGCCGAGGAACCTACTCTGATTTTCAGACAGAAGATGAGGCAGAGTCCACTGCAACACCCAGGTCAGATGCTACAGAGGAGCCTCCTACATCTGAGGCCTCGGATGCAGGAACTGAAGAAGGTAATCATAATCGTAAACTCAAGACTTCTGCAGCACCCAGTGAAAGCTAAGTCATGGGAACCAGCTTATTCACAGGCGCTCAGTCAAAACAGAATTGATATTGATTGACTAGAGGGGCACAGATGCTCTGCATGTTGAGATCCAAGAGTCGAGCAGGATGGCAGTGAGACAGTTACAGTGGGTGATGTTTGGAATTGGATCTGGGGATAGATAAGGGGAAGAAGAAGAAGGTAGGAGGATGGCATTGTTAAGAGGTGCAAACCTTGTTATTATATTTGTATTTTTCTTCATAAAGATGTTCATGGTTGTTTCATTCTATGTTAATTGCACAGGAGAACATCTTGGTTGTTCGTGTTCATAAATTTGGCTGATAGCTTTTAAATCTTACACCTGCTTGGATTTGCGTAATAGTTTTATACTTGAGGAGTTATTTGTATGCTCTCTTGCAAGTAAAATGATTTACTATGTTGCAGACTTTATCTTATATGCTATCCTACTTTATCCATTGCCACAATAAAATATTATGACTGGGATGTCATGAATGAGAAAAGTGCAATAGTACTTGATGAACGTGTGCCAAGTATACATTGGTTAGCAGATACTTTCAGTACTGGTTTAAGAGGAATGTTTTAGTATATTTGGTAGGTATACAAGGAATGGTTCAACATTTTAAGTAGGTCTTTATGGAATTTTTAATGGCAAGGCAGAGAAGGCAGTGGCTAAAATTTCACTGCTTTTGTAATATATATTGTTTTTTCCTGGTATATATATATATATTTATTTATTCATGTGTGTGTATGTGTGTGTGGTTGTGTTCCTTATAGAAATTGTGGAGGAAGCTGCAGCTGCAGATGCTGGTGATCTTTGTCCTGATGTTGGAGCTGAAGCACTGACGGTAGAAGCGGTTGATCCTCATACAAACTCGACTGATGAAGAGAAGCTTCTGCAACACAGTGCCACTTCTGTTCTCGAGGGCCATCGAGAGATCAGCCTTCGTGACAGGTCTTTCATCTCTAATCCAGTCTAATCTAATATCCAGGGCTGACACTGTTGCTAGAATATTAAAGCACCTGATTATCTCCTGAGGTGGTCTGTCAAAGTTATGCCGACACCTGTTGAACAATCTGACAGTGGCTTGTCAGCCCAATGATGTAACTCAGCACCATGCTGTTGGCATGCATGTAAAGTGTGTATATATCACGTCAAGCGTTAACTGGCTTGACACGATACATCACAGGAGGCAAAGATCAAGCAGCCCTGTGGCCTCCCGCCGATTGAAGTCTGTTATAACTGAGGCAGTACACAGCTGATGGCCTGATTATCAATCCGTATTAAACGAAAGTCTGTTGTAACCTTATCAGTTTACATGGCAAGAGATGGGAATTTCACCTGGACTAAAAAAGTCTGTATTATCCGAAAGTCCGTTTTAACCAGGTCTGTTATAACAAAGTTTTACCATATTTAGTGATTGTCTTCCAAAACAGCTGTGTCTGCATTTCAAAGGGACGATGTGGCTGTGATCGGCCACTGGTGGGTATTGCTGCTGTATGCCATTTAATTTTTACCTGATTTTTGTGGTTTTTTATGATTCTAGGCCATACTTTGCTGCCATCATGGCTGCTTTAGACTGCACCATAGATGATTTTCAGGCACTGTTTGCTCTGTGTCTTCTCTACGCTTTAGGACATAATGACGGTAAGAAGTTTGCCGAGTTTTTATATATTGTGTCAACTTAGTGGACAAGAGAAACTTACACATTTACTGTTAAGGTTTTTGGATGAGCAGTGTTTGTGTTTATTGTCTGATTTTGCCAATGACAGTTTTGTGTTATAGAAACAGTGTTGTAGAAGTCATTGGATTTGACAGATTGCATTTGCACTTAAAATTTTGTTTGACATTTCTTGTTTCAACTTGTGTACTTTGTGTAATGTAATATAATTGAACATCTGTGCAACTCTGCATTTTGAACTCAGAAGGAGTTTGCCTTGTAACTGTTCCAAGACTTGACTGAACTTTGTTAAAAAAATTCTTGTTATATGGTAGACTGTGTGTTCTACTCACATTTGCACTTAGTAAAACCCATCAGTTGATATCTTGTGCAAAATCTTTAACAGCAGTGTTACAGAAACTCGTTATGAGGCTGTCCTTGGAAGCCATATCAAGAACCACCTTATGAAGAGGTTGCATTATGACAAGTTTAATTTCTGTAGGTGAATTACGTTTGGGATCCACATCCCTGACCATGGTGCATCAGAGTTCTTGTTATATGGAAGCATTTTATAATGAGTCTTTGGTGTACTTGTATTACGCCAGGTTACAGATGTTTATGCTAATATGGCAGTCTGTTCTAATTAAGCAAGGAAGTAAGTAATGCATTTGTTAACACGCCACATGTCCATCGACTGAGCAAGGAATTCATAGGCGTGTGTGTGTGTCACAGCGGTCAGACAACATAATTAGATTTAAATACGTAAAACAATTGCTTTGTTGGTAGTTGTTCTGGATTGGCATGTTCCATGATAAAATTTTTAAATTAGCTACTAAAAGACTTTAAATGTTTTGAAATGCATTCCATGCTCTCCTGCTGAGGACAGATGGTAAAAGCTCTGTATATTTGTTAAATTCTCTGTGCATTTGCTGGTTTTTTTTGTGTAACAGAAGGCTTTCATTTAATACGTCTATCGTGGATTGGAGGCCTAAAAAGTTAAGGCCCAGATCTGCCGTGTTAGTTGGATTTAGGCTTTCTGGTGAAGCCCAAATCTGAACTGATCTTGTTTGCTTGACTGTTCTTGGGGTGTGAGACAAAAATGTTGCTTGTTCCTTTTCCTGCAAGCAGGCATATACCCCAGCATCTAAATTTATATCTGTATTGTAGTAGATTTTAAACTTAAACGTGGAAGCCTCAGATCTGCATCAGTTTATCTATCTTTGCACGGTAACAGTTTCTATGTCTTTTGGAAGTAACTGTTAGCACATCAGTTCTTGAACAATTGTCATAAATAAGCGTATACCTAATTTTTAAATATTTGAACCATTCAAACTTGACACACAGACGAATGGAAAGAAAAACTATTAGATTAAATGTAACTAAGAGTATTATCCACATGGAAATGATTTCCTTATGAATGATTGCCAAACAGTAACGTAATGGTGTGGTGTGTAATGTAAACAAAAGAGGACGAGGCACTGAACCCTATGGGACGCCACATGTTAACAGCACTGGACAAATAATTGCTGCTTAAATATGCCGAGTGTGTGGAACGAGATTGTAGCAAACTGTATCAGGTCCAGACCAGAAACCCCAAATTAGTGCTAGAAGCAATGCAAAAAAAGAACGTGGTCAACATTGACAAAGGCAGCAGACAAGTAAAGAAGAACTAGTGTTGTCACTCTACCCTTATCCACTGAGTTAATGTCATGGACAAATAAGACAAGCATTCTTCATCATTTTTTAGTGAACTGAGTAGTTTTTTGGCAATTGTGCTGAACATCACAAATACGAGATATGATAAAGTTGAAATTTGAAATCCTTTTGCTTGTCAAAATTTGTGGATTTGTTCAACAAATTCTGCTTAAACTGATACAAGCCAGTACAGTGGGAGTTTATAAAGGGTTGAATAATTCTAGTATGCTGTGACATTAGCTGTTGTCTGCTGCTTTCTTCTATATAGCCTGTGTATTCTAATTTCTGTTCTTTTATGTGTGTTTGTAAGCATCTGTTTTGTGTTTTTTTGGCTTCAGTCTGTGTGATGGCATTGTGCTTTTCTACACTTTTCTTACTGTCTGAATCACTCATTTTTTAGTTTGTGTAGATCTTAGGTTTGAGAAATTGACTGAGTTTGGTTGGTTGGATGCCCTTTGAGACCATTGTCCTTGTTTCTGGAATTCTTACTTGCTGGATGATATTTAATGTTTAGTCACAGCCAGTGTTAATTTTTCTTTGCCAAAATAACCCCAGCTTCATCAAGAATGGTTTGACCAAGTTTCTTGGTGTAGTGTTTTGGAACTGTAGGCAAACCATAGGATAGCAGGGGTTGTACAGATCCAGATAAAGTTCATGAGGAATATTCAGTGAATTGCCAGCTGAATTAAGCAGACTGTTGTACCATATAAAATTCTATTATTAGCCATAGAAAGCATTCCAACTGTTTACAGAGGAGAACAACCCCTTGTAGCATAAGTGTAAATGGAAATATAAAAGTTTTTCTATAAAGACAGTTTGGTGTCGACCCTGCTAATTTTTCAACGAATTAATCGGGTGAGATCCTTCACCACTGCTGTCTGTTTGAATGGGCGCCACTCCATTTAAGGTCCTAGCCCAAGGTTCGAACAGTATATACAGATGTTTGATTATATTATGTATTAGCTTGAATAATGTTAATTTCTTACCATGCTCTAAGCAAAAGAAACTTTTGCACTTTTTTACAGGGTGTTTAATTATAATGATGGCCTTTAAATGTGAGATTTGTCATGGAATCTCAAGTAATCTGTCTGATGACAGCAAAGAAACTACTTACTATTCAATTTCAAGTTACACCTTTGTTTGTCGGAAGAGATTCGCTGCACTGGATTTGAACCCAGAGCACGGCCTTAAGATAGAGGCCATGCCGTTATTACTTGCTCATGAGAATGTATTAAAATGGAATAGAAGAAATGAATCACAGATCGGTCATTGTTACTTTATTTTCTTTTAAACTACTTCCAATACACTTTTGCATGCACTTTTGTGGCCTCTGAGTTGAAGTAGGGCTTTTGGGGATTTCTGCTGGATGTAAGTAAAAGGAACTGAATCTGGCTTTGAAACTAACTATTCTCATCCTCATGAATGTTTCTTCTTATCTAGGTGTAACCAATGAAGAATTGTTTAATTCAGTTATGATATTAGTTATTTTTTTCTTTAAGGCATTAACCAAGAACTTCTAGACACCGTCCTCTTGCCAACTGATAAATCTCAGGTAAATATTTGGGGCCGAGATGGCTTATTACATCTTTAGATGATGAAAGAGTTTAGGAAATTGGCAACTGCTGTGCTTCATCTCGTGTATGCAGCCTCTGGTTTACTGAATTAGCAGGGAGCTAAGTGAACTAAGATACTTACTACTGCGTTATTGTATGTGTGTTTATGTATGTATGCTTGTATCCAAGCGTTTACACAGCACATTTAAGAACCTCATAAAGGTGCTGCAACATGACAGTTCTAAAAACATGTGTCTTAAGCCAGACTGAAAGTGTTTCTTGAGCTGTTTGGGGAGGAAGAGTTCAAATTTTCAGAGGAAGATTGTTCTGGAAGAACAGTCCAAAGCACAAGAGAGCTCTGGCCATCTTGCGTTAATGTGTGACTATCAGATCTTCATGGGCTGCTGAGCTCAGAGGTTGTCAACCTGGCTGGCTTGCAACAAGAATAAGAAGCTCTCTGATATATTCTGAGGCCAAACCGATTATTGAGGCTGCAATTTGAGAAGAACCTTCAGTTTAATTATCTCCTCAGCCGGAAGCCAATGCAGTATTTCTCATGTGTAGTTTGAGATGTAGAAATACTTTGGCAAGTTGACCACAGTCTAGGCAGCGTAGTTCAGGACAGAATGAAGCTGACGAATTAAGGTCTTTGTCAGGCCTACAAGGACTGCATTGCATTGCCTTGTATGTTATTTACCAGAATCTTGAAATTTCTAGTCTGATGTTAGACAGTCTTTTTTTGAAATTTATTCCATTTTGTCTGCACTTTGCCTATTTTTGAGATAAAGTGATTATGCATTTCAATCTGCAAAAATAATGGAACATACTGTACTTGCATGCAAATCACGTGCACTTGCATCTAATGCCCCGAAGCATGTTGGGCACAAAAATTCCTTAATTGTTTAAAAATAAATTGGCAAAATGCATGCATATTTCATAACATGCAACCTTGTAATTTGAAATTTAAAAAATAAGGGTAATAATGATAGTATTAATGATAGTATTAGTAAGGGTAAGGATAATACTAGTAGTAGTTTGTTTGAGCTATGAGATTCATTGTGTTTTTGTTGGCAGACAAAGCATCATTACAATATGTTGTTGGTGCAGCAGCTGATCCAGATCATGTCTCTTGCTTGTCAGAGTGGTAGGTGGTTCTTTAGTAAGGTTTTGTGAAGAACCAGATGGCTTCTGTACAATGACTGTTACTTGCTTTTGATCCTTATGTACATTCTCAAAGCTTTGGATTTTCTTTTTGATTTTTCTCTGTGTAATTTAACTAGCTCACTGGATGTGCCCCACTCTGTATAAGGGAGCTTTGTGTTCTGATCTTCTCTATCCCTGGACACATATTGCTGCTTTCAGTGGTCCAGGTTGACCTGCCTGTCCCATTGGTCCAAACAGCAGAAGTTTTGCTGTAGTCGACCCTACTTCTTGGAATGGTTTGCTTGGTGACCTACGGCATGAACTTCTTTGCCTTCCTCCCTCTCAATTCCGCAAGCGCTTGAAGACCATTCTGTTCCCCAGTGGTTCTGGGTTGTCCGTCCAGGGGTGCCTCTGATGTTTATCTTGAAATGGCGCTTTATAAATTCTTTATTACGATTTAGTGCTCATTGAGACGAGGCATTTTTATCCAAGGAGTATAGTGCATTATTATCATTATTAATATTACTATCTTCTTCATTATTATTATTATCTTTATTATTATTGTTGTTGAAATTAAAAAAATTTGTAAATCACACAGTCATGTAGCAGGGTGAATCTGAGGCATGGGTTAGTCAGCCGCCAGAGGGCAGTGCTGTTAGATATCCGAATCTTTGAAAGCCTGTGAGAAATAGTGAGTTTTGAGTAGTTTCTTGAAGGAAAAAACTGCATGTTAGATTTCTGTTGAGTGCTTGTTTATCCAGATGTATGATGAAGTGTCTTTTTGATTGAGAGAATAAAATTGATTATTTTTTTATTCATTTATTTTGGCAGGTGTTGGATTGTATATTTTTAGCTTTAGAATGCTTTGAGAAGAATGGTTTGTTTTTGCTGTAGGCAGCAAAGTGCGCCTAGCAACTCTCGAACTCACTGTTCGGCTGCTACGCAACCTCGTCTACAAAGATGGCCACTGCTTCCTGCAGGACTGCCATCTGGCGGCCGTTGAGGGAGTTCGAGAGGAGGCCACTCTTCAGCTGAGGAACTTCTACAAGGTATGGGAAAAGGTAGGGATGAAATCATAACGACCCTCCACGGTCGGTTCTTTCCATGCTGTTTCTACGTCGTTTGCTTCACATGTTGTATTTCTGTTGCACAATTAGTTCAGCTAACTTTTCAGCTTGTTTGCTGTTGATTGCTATGATTAATGCTAGTGATGTTTAATTTTTTTCTAACTGGTTGGCTGGGCTGCATGAATAGCTAACCAGTTTGTGAATCATACTTACTTTATCTGTAACTCACACATGCTCATGGTCGTAGACTCGTTGACGCATTATTCACTTACTTGTGCCCTTACTGAATCACTACCTTACTCTCTTATGCTTGCTTATGGTGGTCATGCACTCATTGGCTCATTATTTCTGTGTGCTTACTCTCTTTCGCATGCTGACTTTCACACGTTAGCTTTCACTGACACATTTGCTTGCTTGCTAATTAATTCTTTCATTTACACACTACTGTTTCACTTCAGTGATTGCTTACTCTTTGTCTGAAATAACCATCAGAAGTTTTAAGATTAGATTGTTGGTTCTTTATTGCTGAACAGAGTGAAGAGATCTTCCTGGACATGTTTGAAGATGAATACCGTGAACTATCAAGTCGACCCTTGAATGTTGAATACATGTCGATGGATGCCTCCATTCTTCTGCCTCCCACTGGTACTCCGTTGACTGGAATCGATTTCAGCAAACGACTTCCATGTGGAGAAGTTGAACGAGCACGTAGGGTTAGTCATGCTCTAGCGTTTATTGGCCAGTACAAAACTGTATTGCACAAATCTGTACGCTTTGAGGTAAGTGAGTCCAATATAATGAAATTAATGATTTTTATGGTTTAACTTTAAGAATGGGTCTTAAAAATGGGTTGGGATTTACTGGTCTTTGTTAAATTTTATCCTACTTTGATTCTGTTCTCTCAAGAAACGAATGAAATACAATTTCATGCAGTAAAAATTTGTGTAATAGATTATCTAGGACTACTGCTGAATATCTCCACTAAACAGAATGTTTTACCCACTGATAAAACTCAATACCATAATAATTGTCTCAAATCACTTTGCTGGTGAACAGCTCAACACTTAACTCAATAGTTGCTGCAGAAAAAAGAAGCAGAAGATCAAAAATTTCTTCAATGAATGAGTAAAGGTGCTTTATCATAGGAGCAGGTTTTTTTGAAAATGAGAGTTTTAACACTTGCCTCATAGCATAATTATTTATTTAAACAAGTTCTGAATAAAGTGCTAAATTTGTTTTCTTGACCTGAGTTTAAGCATGACGCTTTTGCATGCAGTGAGCCTTCTGACTCTACCATTCCAGTTTTTGTGACTTTGCTTTGGCTCAACCATGACGCGACCATTGCCAATTTTTCAGAAACTTGGCACAGTTAATCGTCTGGATAAAAACTTTCAAAACCAAAATATTAGATTTTTGGGTTAACCCTTGTCAAAGATATGGGTCATTGAACTTTGACCAAAAATATCAACATGGGTGGGTCAAACTACTGTATCTTGGGTTCTGTAAGACCTAAATATATCACTTTTATACCAATTTGAAAGTATTTGAAAGCCCTTTCTGGGATTAGTACTTAAAGTCCATAATATTTATTTAGAGAAAAGCTGAGCAAACTGATTGTATTAACCTCGACCTTTGTCAATTCGTAAAAACCAGATTTTAGGAGTTTTTCTGTTTCAGTCAAACCTATACCTGAGTGTAGGGTTAAATAAAAAATTTAAATAACTGTGTCAATTTTCAGCAAAGTCAGAGGTGGTCATTTTGGGGACTGTGTTGATTTGAAGTGGAATGACTCCCAAGTGATGTCTTTGAAACTGTTTTGTGTCATCAGGCAATTCGTGTCTTCTTTCTTATTCGTGATCTTTCATATAAATTGAGGCAAGAACCAGAACACGATCTTCCTCTTACAAAGGACGAGGAGTGTGTAAAGGTCAACGATGTCCTTGATCTCAGTAAGTGCCTTTGGGTCATCCGATTCTTCTCGTTCCTCTAGTTTTTGATACGGTGGCTGACTGGCCGAGTGATCGCCTTGCAACTCTAGGTATGCAGGTTTGAGCTTTCCCGTGTTGGTCATCCTTAGTGAATTTGCTCACGTGTGACTGATATTCGCTTAGTGCCAATGAGTGATGTTTGTCATTGTGTATTGACTGTGTAGGAACATGTGATGTAGTAGTATTAATAATAATTAGTAACTTCTAATGCACCAGTGTCTAATGCACAAGGCTTCAGCTGATGGTGCACCAAAGCCAAGCCGCAATCTAGTCGAAATCCAGAAGATCAGTCTGCAAGACAGAGGCTGCCTACGGTAATCTTAATAGTAATAGTGATCTTACTGCCTACACAATTGTCACTGGAGATAAGTAAGTTGATATGCTAACAATATGCCTTTTTACACTGTATGGCCTCAAGAACTGGGTCTCATCCTGCTTTCCTGTAGACCTTCATTGTTATTTGTACTTATTTTTTATTTCTTTGTTCCAGCGGGATCTTTTGTACCGTTATAAAAAATTATAATCATGTTTTGTCAACTTTCTTTAGTGCTGTCATGGTTGAAGGCATTTTCCCACTGTTTCTAGGACATGACCTGGATGTGCTGATATATTGGCCTGGTATCACTGACAATACACTTGATGATGCCTCATTCATGATTTTTGGCTGTCATATTGATTATGCCAATGGATTTTAAGTTGGCAGTTGTTCTCAGAGCCTTAACAGAATTCCAATTCGGTTTGGACTTCTATTCTGCTTATCTCTTCTACTTTGACTTCATATGGGGTTCCTTATAAAGTTTAAACTTTGTCTGCATCATCCACAAAGTATTCCAGTCTGGCCTTCATTCTCACCTCCAGACATTCATTCCCTCCTACCTTCTCTCTTACCTATCAGAATTCGACCCAGCTTCTCCAGTGGATTATGATTTTGGATAGCGATTTGTGCTGTAGAAGTCTAGATTATATTAGAATAAGAACAAATGTGGGGTTCTCCAGTCTTCTTGTCAGGGTCATTGTAGCGGCAGTTGGTGTTTGCTTCTTTGTTGCTGCTCTTCACAGAATCTTAATTACTAAAAACAATTAAATTGGTAATCACAAGTCCAACAGTAACATCAATAACATTTTAATTGGTTACTGTATTGTAGATAATAGTGATCTTATTGCCTGCACAATTGTCACTGGAGAGAAGTAAGTTGGTCGTGGTTTGCCTGATATTCGAAATTCATTCATCCATGTATCATATTATTAAAGTTGATGGACTAAAATTGATCAGGTGCATTTGCCAAAATCAAGGCTTGTTTGAGCAGGTAGAATGTGACGAGAGTTTTAGTAACAGTAGAAATTAACTAAACTTGAATGTATCGATAAGAGGATAAATAAGATGATAAATGACTGTATATGTTTTATAAAACATAAAAATTACATGTAATTAGTATTTTACATATTCATTGATCTGAAGCAAGAATTTTGGTGTAATGACTCTGTCAATACTGTTGTAATCAAGAAAGCGAGTACCGTAAGCAGGCACAGTTATTTGTGAGTGATGTGGGTGTTAAGAAGGAAATAAATTACCTCATTTTGTGCAGGAAGGAACGACGATTTCTTGTGATTGACATCATTCAGTTGATTCTGGTGGAACCTGACTCACGACGTCTTGGCTGGGGAGTTGTCCGATTTGTAGGATTTCTTCAGGCAAGTTTTGTTTGTAGGATCTACAACGTTTTGCAGTCAGGCTTCTAACCTCTTTCATATTGAAGATCCTATTTACAGTATGAGAATGTATTTGATCTCAGTGCTTTGTCTGATGAATGGGCGTACAGTGTGAAATATGGCAGTATCAGAACAACTAAATATTTGTAACTGTTGATTGTTAAGCTAATGAATATTCATGTTACATGGAAGCCAAGGCTCTACATGTAAATGACATTTCACAGATGTGAAAGGGTTTTCGATGGTTCAAAAAATATTAAGTATATGCTTTAAAAATATTTACAAAACATATGTAGCCTTGTAAGCAAATGCTTTTAGTATCTGTAAGTAATATAGGTATATTTTTTATATATTTATATATAGTTTTAGATCTCAATGCAATTCTGAGCATGTTAAAATTATTTGGTAAAAATGGCCAGTTACATTACATGTTTTAAACAGTTGCTTGATTTCGTATGTTCACAGGATGTTGAAGTAACAGGAGACAGGGATGACAGTCGCTGTTTGCACGTCACGATTCACAAGCCAACCATGAACTTCACACATGGCCGACCACTCCCAATCCTGTCAGCACGCTTTATCTTTGATGACCACATCCGCTGTATGGCTGCCAAACAGCGCCTGACGAAAGGCCGGCTCAAGGCCCGACAGCGCAAGATGCAGATGATTGCACGCTTGCTTGATCTTCCTGCTCACTTGGTCGACTCCCTCTATCCACAAACATCGGCTCCACAGTCGGCCGCTTCCCTCAGGGCCAACCATCCGGGCCAGGCGGTTCCTGGCACCTCGGTTCCTACGCAGAATGTCCCAGGTCAGGTTGATCCTCTTCCTTCATCTGTGCTTTTCAGAAAGGCTTAGTTCTCAGACAGAAGCTTTGTCAATATTGATTTTATGCCATCTGTTAGCACTCAGTTGAAGGATTTGTGGGTATGGTTTGTCTTACTTGCCATTCATCAGATCTGATTTTCTTCTTGATGTAGTCTTCGATCATACTTTACTTTACCAAGTTATCATTCATCAGTTCTTGTTCTTGCTACGTGAATGTTGTTTGTTCTCTTAACCCAGCTTGGATGTACAGTCGTACAGCTGTCTTTGCAGCCATGTGTCAGCATGCTCTATCGTCTCTCTGAACAGCCGTATGCTGGTCTCCGCTTGATATTTTAAATCATTTCTGCCCCTGTGCCTAAAACTCAATATGACATACAAAGGCAGCAGTCAGCAGACCACATGGATCTCATTCACAGTAAAAGAAGCAGAATGAAAACAGTTATGTATTAAAGTAATGGCATTATAGAAATTCTTAACTCAAAAATATTACAGTGGCATAAGCAGCTGACTGGCAGTAAACTTTAATAATAAATATTAAATTTAAAATTAAAATTTAACAATAGTCAAGCAGCTAGCTACCTGCCAGTCAAATTGACTGACAATGAACAAAATTAACTGACAGTGAAAAATAACTAAATGAGAGCAGAAGCAACTAATTCCGAGTTAAAATAAAAGAAAAATACAGAGAAGTAATGGTATTAGAATAAATGACCAGCAATAGAAGCACCACGTTGTCAGTAAAAACAGATGACAAAGCAAAATCTGCAGATGGTAAAAACACAAGACCCACAGCAGACACAACTCATTTTGGTTGCAAAAACTGACAAAAACAAAAAATACAATAAAAACAGCTGTAGAAGTAACTGACGATGTGTCAGTCTGTGTTGTATAGGTAGAAGCCGTGCCGTTTTGACAACCGGTGATTCTTCAAAGCAGAACACGTCAAACAATGCCATTGAGCGTTCTGTCTTTGCTTCTGTCGACCAAGTTCCAGCATTCAGTGCTGCCCGAGAGCAGGAACAAGGGTCACGACGTCCAATGTCCAAACTGCCAGGAACCGTTTCAAGTCAAGTTCCACTGAGAACGTTTAAAACAAAGACCAGGGAAGGTGAAATGCAGTCAACAGCTGAAGCGAAACGAAGTGCAAAACTGCTCCTTTCAATGGCGAAAGAAGCGAAACGAACACGACAACTGCGGCCTATTGACGAAACAAGCATAGATGCCGGGGCGTCTCTGGGAACGCGACGACTTCGACAGTCGGCTGAAAAGTCGAGTAGTCCACGGCGCCGCCGAGATCAGAACTCTAGTCCTGCAGAAGGAAATGCTGGAGCAGCCTGTGACCAGTCAAACAGTCTCCCAGAGACAGCCTCTCCTAATCATTCAGCTCCGGGGCCAAAAGGTCGATCTCTTGATGTCTGTGATGAAGGAGTAGAGGTGAAGGCTCCAGAAGAAAAGGACCAGGCAACTGCAAATGAAGGAGAAGAAGGAAGAGGTTCTGTGACGCCACGGAAACCTGCCGGGTTTGGAGCACCAAAGAGCCTGATGCCAGCTGAGGGTGTTCCTATGTCCCTGGTGGTGCCGTGTGATGACATTCCTCTTCGTCCCTCTCATGGTTTCATGGACTCACCAGTTAAACTGGTTCCACCAGCTGAGCCAGATGACATTCACAAGCTCACTTCAGCTCCTGCAGCCAGCAGTGATCCTCCAGTGGAAATGGCTTCCAGCTTAACCAAACAGCATGAGCAGACTGATAAGTAGTAGTAATAGGTGCATAATATTCATATAGAACAAGAATTTTGCCAGGGAGCTGGGTACACTAGTTGCAGTACTGCACCTGTTCGTTAAGCTGAAATAAAGTTCGACATACTAAGCAGTGATTGATGAAAATGGCAAGTTGTATTCATACTTTGTGCTGCAGCAGTTGTTTAGCGTTGAATTTTGGGCACGTGTCGTGGCACTGCAGTTGTGATCAAGCTGTACTTTAGATGTGTTTTAATGACACGTTTGCAAGTCACACAGAATTTTTAGTATTGGGAAAATGTTGAACAGTGTCATTTTGTAATGCTGGTACCCTGATTTTTCCAATCTGTGTAAGTTTAAACTGGTTTATAGGGTAAATATGAATTGTACTGATTGTAATTATCCTATAGGCCGGTGTTGCCCATTGCTTGTGATGTTAAGGTTCTTAATCTCTGAGTTTGCATTAATGGGTGACAGGGAAGCAGTTCACCAAAGCTATGAAAGACTTTTGTTGCTGATGGTGTGAGTTGCACTGCCAGTGACCCCCAAATGTGGTTCAGTATCGCTGTGAATTTCTTACATTATACTTATGAGATTTAAGATTAAATGTGCATCAAATGTTGATGATGGACGGGTCGGTGTTGTATTATAAGAATTATGAAACTGCTTTGTAATAGCAAGCTGATCGAAAGTGAACATGTATGTATGTGAACATTTATGTATGCGAACATTTATGTATGTGAACATTTGCATAGCACATTTTTTACATTTTAAAATTGCTGAAAACCTGGCCATATAAACATGTGAGTGAAATGCTTTGAGAAAATGCTTTTTATATGACAGAAAATCAATGCTGTGTCTTGAGACTTTTATATACCAGATTTTACGAGCCATCTTTATGTTGATGTTTTAACCCTTCTGTTTAGCAGACATTCGTAGGCTCACCAGTTGAAACACTACTTGTTACCTGTTGTTCGATTTGTTTTGCTCAAAATTCAGTGGGTCAATGGAAATGCACTGGCTATTTGCTTCTGTGCTCAGATTTCGATTTCTGATGTGTCATGTTAAACTGGCATATTGTCTGTCAGGAAAGGTTGTCCAGTGGTTGGATTGTCCTTGTTGGTCAGGACCATCTGTGCCTCTAGGGGACTATCGTCAGTAGAGGCAGATGAGTTGTGCAATTACATTCCTTTACCTTACCCACAGGTAGGCCTACCTTTTGATAACTCAATGGGTATCCTTGTAAACACATCTATTTTGACTGTCATCACGCAGTTAGAAGACTTGGCACTGCTGTAAATTTTTGAAATTTGTAAATAGTTTCAAGAGTGATGTGGCATTATTTGAAGCACTGACAGATACCTTGGTGTTTTCAGTCTGTTTCAGTATTGTAATTTTTTGTAACATAATATAAATGTAAATATGTGGTTTTGTGTCTCATTGTTTTCTGTAAATACCCAGGCTTTGATGGTTGTGGCATTGAGCATGTGCATAAGCATGTTTGCACATGCAAAGGCTGGATTCACTTTGATTTTAGCCAAAGGTTCCACATTAAAACCCCAATTTTGCAGGTTCTTGTTAGCGTATTTCCTTTAACCCAAATGGCTTGCTGTGGATAGCACTGTTTGCACGAGGAATGGAGAGATAATAATTCTCAAAATTCTAGCAACATTTCTATCAGCTCATTCTTGACTAAAGACTTCTTGAAGCTAGGTTACCCACAAAAGACTGTCTTGTCTGTCTCAGCAGACTGAACTGAAAACTGACCTCATTTTCAGCCTGATTTGATGTGCCATTGGTTTAAGACAAAATTACGACAATTATCTAACCCATCGTACAAACTCACCAACACTTCATCCCTTGCAATTTCTGCACAGGTCTTTCACTCAAAACTGAAAACACTCATTTTCCACAAATAACTGAAAACACTCATTTTCCACAAATCCTATCCCGATTCATCTTCTTCCCTTAGCTCTTTCCATTCTAATTCCAAACACCATCCTGCATAGCAGTCTGACTGCCTGCATGCCTGATTCTTGGATCTTGACCTGGAACCAAACCCTTCCTCCCTATCAATTTTTTTTGGCTGGGTGCCTGTGAATAAGCTGGTTCCGACGACTTTCTTTGGGCACTGTAGAAATTTTGAGTAAACGATTATGATATGCCTTGTGCATAAGTACTGGCGCCACAGAAATTACCATTTAATATTTCTGTTCAAAATCCGAATAGGACAGTCGGTGGTGATTTTGGGGTCGTTCCATTAATTTGAGAGATATACATGCATATTTTGCAAGACCCTAAGCCTGTTCTGAGAGTTTAGATATGAATGAGAAATTTAAAATTGGGCTTGAATTAGAATTTCCTTTCCTAGAGGTGGTTTTTGAGAAGCGGATTAATGACTGAGATTCAAAGAGCATAGTAAAATTACCGGTCGACAGGCAGGTTGATCATCTCACTACCTTGTGGAATAAATTCCAAAAAGCTGCCTTGTACTGTCAGAAACCTCATGTCCTGGTCTCAGTCTTAGTACCCCATAGTCTTGGTCTTAGTCTTGGCACTCCACTGTCTTGGTCTTGAAGTTTTAAGTCTGGCATACACACAGTGCGATGTGTAGGAGATGTACACATTGTGGTGTGTAGTAGATGTACACATTTTGGTGTGTAATTTATTTTGGTATGTGGTAGATGTGGTATATAGTCGATGCACAGTGCAGTGTGTAGTCGATGTACACATTGCGTGTGTAGTAGATGTACACATTGTGGTGTACAGGATTAGCTCCAATTCGCATTGCTTGTTTTAAGGAACTAAACGAGTGCAGTGGTTTCGGCTTTAGAAAATGGCTTTATAGGTCGTTGTCAACGGCCTAGGATGTCATAAATTGTTGAAAGTAGACACTACTACTACCAAAGATTTTAGACTAAAATCTTTGCTGCTGCTATACGGCAGTCGAGATGGATGTCATGTTGACCACGCAGGAGACTTATATTATAATTATACCTATAATTGCTGTTTTTGATGATGTTGGGAAATTTTGTTAATTTTAGCGCTCCACAGATACCCAGTATCAGCACAACTTACGAAGAAGCGCAGTGAATGCCCGAAAATCGCGTAGGCCTATAATATGAACTTTTATATAAGGGTTCGTTAAGACGGGAAAACAGTATTTCGGTTTAAAATAGTGAAGTTAGTCTCGCAGATGATTACAGTGGCTCAAAAGAACCAATACCTATCCTTTACCGTATAATGTTTAATTCCATAACAGTTCCGATTTCTCATAGACAAGTGGTCCGATATGTCGGGTGAGAAATTAAAATGTGGTTTTGTCGAGAAGAAATGTAGATTAAAGTTCAAGTTGGGAAGTGATATTGTGGATTTGGTAAGATAATTTACCTGTTATTACGATGTAGCTGTCATCGCCGGTTTTGATCGGCTGCAAGTCAATAGGGCACAATGTCGCTCATAAATAACCAAATGCATAAACTGAAAGGTGTACGGTATTACTTCGAAAAACAGCATGCAATACTGCGGCAAAATTTTCGTAAAACGCAACGCGATGGTGGAAAGCTGCGGCCTTACCATTGATCCATCATTTCATATTAGCGAAGAGATACTGTCTCTCTGCCTGACTCTTGGATCTTGACCTGGAACCGAACCCTTTTGCCTATCGATTTTGTTTTGACTGAGCGCCTGTGAATAAGCTGGTCCCGGCTTTCGTTGGGCGCTGTAGAAATCTTGGAATTACGATTACGATGTAAGTATGCTCAAGGTTCTTAATGCTTATGGTTCTTAATGTTCACATAATTCAGCTTCAAGCGCACTTCTGAACTTTGTAAGGAGGGTATTAACAAATTTAGATGTATTGTATTGTATAAGGGAAGTCGAAGAGGTAGGGTGTGCCGTTAAATGAACATTGGTCCATCTAAGCCACCGTAGGTGCCTTTCCTCTGGGCAATTCCTGATGTAGGTAAGTCCGTGATTATGCGTCTGCTGAATGCGTTTTTGGTGTTATTTGTTTTGCGTTAGTTTACTTGCGGTCGTTTTATCACTTGGATTATGCAATTAGTTGTATTGAATATCAGATAATCTCGTGCGGTTCCATTGGAAACATTCCTAAGATTCATTTCGAGCTACGACTTTGGGTAGTTTTCGAAATACTAGATCGATTTGAATGATATCGAAAGCTTTTCCCAAAACTATGATTATCACTTGCTGGTGGCTTCTTCCTGTATACACAAGAATTCCTTTTCCCTTCAAAACGACACATCAGCTGGCTAACTTAATATAATATAAAATCTTATATAGCGGCTTTGTTAAATGCATGCTTTATCAGTTGATTACTATGCTAATGACAAACAATAAATTGGTTCTGAAACAATATATTTACGCAGTCCTAGAACGTATACAGTAAGGGAAGATTGAGTCTAGGGCTATTTATAGGAGGGCTGCGTAGGCCTGTATTCGCCAATACATTCCAGCCCAGCAAGTAGCCTACTTGACAGTTTTCAGCTGCGTTCTCAGATATTAGCCTTTGTCATCTTAATCTGCTTTGCTTGTTACAGAGGTCAGCAGGAAAGCTTTTTAACTAGCTGCAGTAAATGTGCTAAGTGAGCTATTATGACTTTGGCAAACCGATTGTATAAAATTGTCATTTGTCATGCAGTTTTGACCCATTATGGCAAAGGAATGTAATTCTTGTAATATTTATGCCGATTTTTGGATTGACTGTCAATTTTACATAGAAGTGACCAGTCAGTTGATGTCTTGTGCATTATTACAGAGGCACTATGGAAGTTTCCAAGTTGATTGGATGATCATTTTTAATTGCAGGCTATTAAGGATTTAGTTTGAATATTTGAACAAATTCTTTTTTGAACAAGTCATTAGTTTAATCTCAGTTGTTGAGGCTTAAAGCAATCACAGTTTAATGGCTTTCTCTCATCAAATTGTCATAATATAATTGTAAACTTTGCAATTCTTTGCTAGCGCTTAATCAAGAAGAAGGTAATCATTGGGCAGATGAGATCAGGTTCTTTTTTCAAGTCGAATTCCAAAGTTAAAAAGGAAGCCAACTATGATGGATGGCGCTTGAAGTTGCAACAACAATGAATGGTAGAAGAAGACAATGAGCTGGAGCTTTAGTTTTGAGAAAAAGGCATTGGGAAAATTGTAAAAGGGGCAGAAAAAGAGTGGGCTGATTAGGGTAGATTGTGAATAACAGATATCGTGACATTTTGCCACATGGTTACATTTTATTACTTATATAAAATACTGTTCAGGTTGTCTCTGTTGCTGCTCAATTTATGTAGTCTTGTACAATTTATTTACGTAGCTAGTTTTCCAGTGATCTCCGATGTTGTATTTTAAGTTTACTTTTAAAGGTTACTTACATGATTAACCTGCCATTTATTTGATAGCCTTATGTTGATGTGATTAAACCTGTGATTACTATCTATATAATAATACTCTTAGACATGTCCATACTTGGTTTATGGTTCATTTATTACATTTAGAACAGGTAATATTTCATTTTGGCACCGTTGTGCGAGTAGTATAAGAACAAAGTAAGTTTTTGCACTTGTCCATGGTGAAAGACAGAGACGGGGACAGGAGAGGGAGTAGGAGAGGGAGAGGCAGGGTAGGGGAGTTGGGGAGAGAGAACAACAGGAGTTTCACACGAGGGCCCAAGAACATTCTGCTGAAGTAGCACACATATCCTGCACTTAGATTACTGTAATTTAATGATTAACCTGTATTGTGTTTGACTGACTGTTCATCTGCTGTTTCTTCTTGCATGTCTGTGGTGCCTTAGCATTCCATTGTGATGATGCATTTAGTTGGTCTAATGATTAGTTCAAACAAAGTTTTGATTATACAGCTGAATGGGCATCACTTGACTAATTAATGTTTCTATGGTGAAATATTTATAAGTTAGGCATCAATATCTTACACAGTTCCCATTCAGATACTACAGTTCAGTTTTCTGAAATAAGCAAATGACTGTATTAAAATGGATTCTGTATTCTGCTTTTTGCAGAATTAAGTAATAAAATGTAAATGATTTTATTGAGGGAAATCTTGCAGTTGGTAGTTTGATTTTGTTACAGTGCCTTGAGGAAAGTACGATCAGTGCAAAATGTCTGACTTAGACGATGTGAGTGACACAGACAGCAATTCCACAACACGTGATTCTTATCAGAATCCTCCTCCACCGCAAGGTAATAGCTAATTCAATATTTAATCAACATCCTCATACACTAACTCAGTAATTCCCAAATGAATCTGATGATTTCTTGATGCATTGGTTTCATCTTGCTCTCACACTGGACTGACCTTCCAATTTACCTAACATGTTGGATTTTGACTAGACTTGTATGTAGCTGGCTATTTATATAGCACCTTTTCAGAACCTCACAAAGGTACTGGACTTTAGTACTGGATTCTTGTCTGTGATTTTGCTAGTAGGTACCTTCTGTTGATGCCTTTTGCACTGTGATGACAGCAGTATGAAAGTCATTAGATTAGATTAGATTGGGTTAGATTAGACTAGATTAGTGTTGAGGGAGTGATAATTTACTTGATTTTAATGGCTATATAAAAGTCTTTTTTAGCTGTTCTTTCCTCAAAGTTCACAGCCTTCTGTCTGAATTTACAGTCCACTTTGCCTGAATTCATCAGGGTAAACTTGTAAAATAGGGAGACTTGCGTGGGACAAAGATCTTAGGGTACACTAAGATATAACAATCAGTGCATCCTAACATACTAAATCCTTACCTTATAAAATTCCTGCTGCTTGGTGGTGCCAAAATCGACGAAGTTGTAGGCTCAAAACATAAGTCATATGATGTAATGGTGTGTAGTGACCATGGCTGTATCATCTGATATTGACCTTTATTGCACCATTTGCTGGTTGGCGCTTTGTTGACTATCGCACACGTGTGTTATGTAGCAACGATGGGGAGTGTCATATCTTAATGTACTCTAAAATCCTTGTGAAGACTTCCCACCCTTCCAACCCCACTGTTTTAGTAAATTCTCACGGGATCAAGAAAGCTGTTTGGCTGGTCAAAACATCCACCTCATTTATGGAGTTAAATAATGGAAATATTAGGGTGATTCAAACCATGGCACCTGAATCATGTGTGAATGGACTGAAACCTTCTGGCCTTATAGAAGCTACACCTAATTCTTAGTTTATGGTCATTATGCCTGCATTTACAGTTTTAGTTTCAGTATAACCTTTATATGATCTCCGTGTAACGACCCAGGGCAAGTTGTTTGTGCACGTGTGCCACTGTCATCAATCAGTATAATTTAGTACCGGCGTAACCTGGGAAGTAAACGATAATTCCTGCAATGCACTGGCACCTTGTCCAGGACCTTTGGATTTTTCCATTGCTGGCTCGAGGGATCTAGTTTACAAACAATTTCTGTGTTTTGGTCGGTTGTTTGCTTGGCCCAGCAAAGAATTTTTCCAGATTTTAACCAACATTTATTAACTAAGTTATTTGTGTATTTCTATTCCACAGAGGGGCCATATCTGGAAATTGTGGAACAGCCGCAATCCAGAGGTTTTCGATTTCGATATGCATGTGAAGGAAAATCACACGGGGGCCTCCAGGGAGTCAACAGTAGAAGGGAGAAGAAGAGTTTTCCAACTGTCAGAGTAAGTAAACTAGACTTTATAGACTTGTGAGGAAGTGAACAGTCTGACAAGAACCAGACAAGCAATCAGGCTTGGATCTGAAGCTAAGGTTGCTTGAAGACCTCCAAGCTAGTGAAGAAGTTTTCCTTAGATATTAAACTGAATCTTTCCAACTGTGAAAGTAGTTAGCTGAACGTTAATCGCCAAAATACTTTTCGTTGTTATTATTGGTAATTGAGAGATTCTTTACAGGTACTATATGGATGTCCTGATATACACCTTTATCCATGCATACCAAATACTTCATGACTTACTTTTCCTGTGCAGGTCAATCGCTATAAAGGTCCAGCAAAAATCATTGTCTCTCTGGTGATGGATGGCAAAGATCCAAAACCACATGCTCACGAACTAATCGGAAAAAACTGCCAGAATGGAATTTGTAGTGTCACCATCAAGGGAGAGAACATGACGGTCAGGTGAGTGACCCAATCTCTCAGTATGTAACAGTATGTGTTTCTGTGTACTTGCATGTATTTGGACTTCTGTACACCACCTGCTTAGAACATCTTGAAGGCACTCGTTCTGTCAGAAGCCAAAAGTCGCAAGTTTTATTGATGAAAATGAATGGCAAGACAAAGGAGCTGGATTAGACTGGAGAGAATTAAAGGATAGGATGCAGAACTGAGAAGAATGCCATTGTAGGATTCCTAGGAAAAAATATTGATATCCATTGTAGGAACACATTGAAGAGATTTTACAAAGTTTTTGGATCGCATGTCTTGTGTTAAGTGGATTGCATATAAAATTGTGTTTACCATTACTTTCTTCATTGAGAATAAATCAACTTGTGTAAGATAAGTATTTCTTTTGTTTTAAAAGCTAAAAATTACCACAATAATCTAAGAAATTCGAGCCTTTCATGCCGATATTTTCTTTATTTAATCAGTTTGGTTGGGCGTGGGTGTGACAATTAAGATTACCTGAGATATAGAAGAAGTACACTGGCAGTATAAAACTTGGTCATTTTTAAAATCTCTGTTAATGAAATTCCACAATTTAATGCAGTTTTTATTATTAAGTTTACCAAGTTTTTTGTTCTATTTTCAAAATGGGTACAGCTTTCCAAATCTTGGTGTGCGTCATGTGACAAAGAAGTCAGTGACAAAGATTCTGACTGAGCGGATAAGAGAGTCGATGAAGGTGGATCGAATGATGTCGGGAATGCTTGGCCAAGATGCAGATCACATCTTGCTAACACGTATGTCATCCTTCTGTCTCTAGTAACTATGCCAGTGACTGACACAGGTCTCTACGGTAACATTTCAGTTTTTTTTGTAAAATTTCAAATGTTTTCAGTTTGCTGTTGTTGGCGATTCATTAATGGCACATCAGTCAATGCAGATTTAATGTTGTTGTTTTTTTAAATTTTGCTTTGTACTGTACTTAATTTTCTGTTTTTGTTTAATTTAGTAGGTTTGTAGTGAATAAATGCATTATATATTTCAGTTGTATCATGCCTCCAATTTGCATTTCTTGCACCTCCAATTCGCATTTTGGTGTGACTTTGTGTTAAAAATTTGTTAGTAATATATACTGCATGTATACTTTTATATATATAAAATATGTGATATTCCTTTGTCATTGTTATGTAATGTACCTTTATTTGAAATTTTTGTAGCAGCACTCCTGACCAGTTACACTAAACTTCCATTGGACAGAATGTTAATCATCCAGTGTTTTAAGCTCAGAAGTTCTTGTGCTGGAAAGTTTTATTCTGCTTCTTGGTTCTTGCTAGATGAGGAGGAGGAGAAGGCACGGAAGGAGGCTGAGACACAGGCGAGAACGATGCCACTGAGCGTTGTACGTATGAGGTTCCAGGCATATCTGCAGGATTCCAAGGGTGTCTACTCACACGTGCTGCCACCTGTCATCTCGAATCCAATCTACGACAGCAGTAAGTCATCTTCTTCCAATAGCATCATTATCTCCATCTGTGTGATTTATTTTATCATTTTGTATCAGGGATATGAGTTAGATATTAGCATACTGGACTGTCAGACTGTCCTTTGTGGATTGATCTTAACCCGATTGCAATTTGGTTTGATGAAAAACCTTGGTGCGCCCTCAGTTAATGTCTTGTTTGTTAGACACCCACATTTCCCTCAGCTTAAACATAACCCACCATAACATCTCCTCTTCCCCTCCTCACTCTGGTGTTGTGGCAACCGGACTTGGTTCTTGACGTGGCATCTTTGGACAATCGCACTGGCTTGTCACAGCGCTCGTGAATAAGCCAATGCCTTGTGCTTAGCTTTTAAATAGCACTTTAGAAATTTAGAGTACGATTACTATTACGTTTTTCGTGGTGTGTTCTGCCAGAGGCTCCCTGTGCATCTGTTCTGAAGATCTGTCGAATGGATAAGGTCGGAGGATGCTGTACAGGAAATGAAGAAGTGTTTCTTCTTTGTGATAAAGTGCAGAAAGGTTTGTTGTTTTTTTCATTTTCTTATTTCCTTTGTGCTTTTCTCCAGCTTAGCAGAGTGCTGCTGTTATAGCAGAAAGGTTAACTGACACCAAATTTTATTTATCCATGTGCCTCTAAAATATTACTGAAATTTCGTTATTTTGCTCTGAATTAAGTTTTATACCATTTGCTGACCAAGTACATACACACTTCATGTTATTTTAGAGTAGTAGCATTTAATAAGAATTGTACATCATCCATCTGTTATTTATTGTGGGACTCTTGTACAACATTTGACATTGTAAAGCACCTTTAAAGTAGCTTGCTGTTGATGATGCTGTATAAATTGTCATAATTACAATCACAATACGAACTGACAAATAAAATGGAAATATTCTCATTAAAATGTCAAACGATGATGAAAATGATGATGATGGTGACTGTCAATAGTTTTGGCGGTAATAAAAAACTTGAGTTATATGTGATTTAAGTTTATTCTGTAACTGGTTGTTGTGATAATCTGGGGCTCTGGTTGCAGATGACATTGCTGTTCGATTTTACGAACAAGATGAAGAAGGAAATATCAAGTGGGAGGATTACGGTAACTTTGCCCCACATGATGTCCACAGACAGGTAAGACAGGTTCAGAGGCCAGGGTTTAGAGGTCATTGGGTAAGCTTCAAAAGTTAGGGTTCAGAGTTCATAGATAATTGCATAGAAGGCTAAGTTCAGAGGTCATGCTTTAGAGTTGAGAAATTGTGGTTCAGTGTTTCAGCCTAATGACGCATTGTCAGTTACATGATATTGTAACTGTAATTGTAATCACAGATTTATATAGCACTTCTTCGAGAAAGACTGCCAACATGTTTTTCTACGTATTGCGGCATTTTATTTATTATGCCAGAGTTCTAACTGGTTTGCTGTCGTTTTGTATGCCATTGTGTTTCTGTCTAGTATGCCGTTGTCTTGTGAGTATGCCATTGTTTGTTGAATCTGCCATTGTCTGTTCAGAATGCTATTGTTTGTTCGGTATGCCATTGCTATTGAGCATGCCATTATTTGTTGAGTATGGCATTGTCTGTTGAGTATGCCATTATTTGCTGAGTATTGTTTGTTGAACATGCCATTGTTCGTTAATTAAGCCATTATCTGTTGAGCATGCCATGGGCTGTTGAGTATGCCGTTCTCTGTTTAGTATGCCATCGTGTTCCGTACACCTAGCTACTTGGAGATAAACATTGATCGTCCGGTTGCTGTCCATGTTCAACTGAAACGATTCTCAGATGGTGAAGTCAGTGACCCAAAGACATTCACCTACTACCCACAGCAAACAGGTGAGAATGATCCCTCGAACCAGCTAAGGCCAGATGACTCACTCAACGAGTTACCGATGTTTACATTACCAATGTAGTGTGCAACTCAGAAGGCCCTAGTTTTGTTACCAGTGTAATATAAAATGCAGGTGGGTGTATTTACGTTACGAATATAGGATGTAACTCGTGTGCATATATTTCACCAGGGTAGTATGTAACTCGGATATAGTGCTAACACCAGATCATCATTTAATCATTTGACACTGCAACTTGGCATTAGCAGATTCCAAACCTTCAGATTAGCCACTTGGAAGCCCAAGACTGTCCTGGTGTGAGACACAACAAGAGTCTAATGAGCTATCTTAGCTTGTCTTATCTTACCATATGCACCGATGATAGGTAATTTTTTGGATGGACCTGTGAAAAGTTTTGTGAATTGATTAATGGATAGATTTACCAAAATCTGAGAATTTCTTGGAACTTCAGGTTTAATGCTGCTCTTTCAAAGGAACTGTCATATTTTTATATCGTATTTTCATCTTTTAACAGGCTTCAGACATAAACGAAATTACATTTTTTATATGGTGAATGTCAGCGATTTATTAATTTGTAGATTTAGAGGATATTGTGAAGAAACGCAAGAAGATAATTCCTCACTTTGGTGACAGTGATTTTATCAACTCCATGGGTGGAGGTAAGGAGGTCCATCACTGTCCTTCTCTCGTACATATTTGTCAGTTTTTTCCTACCATTCTCAGTTTGGTTTACTCAACAAAGAATTTTTGTTTATTAAGCAAAGTTGCTGTTCTGGTTCTGTATATGCAGGGTCAAAAAACTGTGGTAACCAGCAAGGGAACAGCGGAGCTGGGGGAGGCGGAGGAGCTGGAGTTGGTGGAGGAGGGGTCATGATGGGAAACAACAACAATGGTGTCTTCCACAAGCTCCAGCATCAGCATTTTGATAGAAATGAACCAGGTCAGATCAGAGGTCATGACCTAACCTTTATTGACCTATCCTTTATCTAACAAATGTCTGAGCTGTCCTACGAACTCACCGACATTTCAACCCTTGCAATCTCTGTGCAGGTCTTTAACTCCAAACTGAAAACCTTCCACAAATCCTGTCCTGGTTCCTCGTCTTCCTCTTAACTGTCTTGTTGCTCCATTTCTATCCTTCATAGCAGCCTGTCTGCCTGTCTGGCCGCTGGATCTTGACCTGGGTGAAACAAATTTGACCATACCCACCTATTGATTTTGTTTTGACTGAGCGCCTGTGAATCAGCTGGTTCCCACGACTTAGCTGTATTTGAATGCTGCGAAAATCTCAAGTTCACAATTACCATTACAACCCTCAAATGCTCTGAAATGTACAGAGGATTTATTTTTTTTCTTGTGTTTACATAGCACCATTTTTAGCTACAAGTGATGACACTAAGCAGTGATGGGTTTAGGAGTTCACAAATAGATCTGCTGAAGTTAAGTAATGTGGCCCTGGTCAGCGCTTAGATGGTGTAATGTTGGAACATTATATATGCTGGGGTTGGGATATGTATTTATATACGTATCAGACAAATATATAATAAGAAAATGAAGAAAGAGGAGGAGGAGGAGGAACAAAGAAGTGAAGAAGAAGAGGAAAAGAAGAAAAAACAAGTATAATGATGAAATCAATAAGAAGCATTCCTAAGTCGCTCTGGTAAATATGGTTTTGCTGGCTCATCAAGCCCAGGATATTCATGTCCTTTTCCTGCAGTATGCCTTGATATCACTTGTCATCTGTTTCTTTATGGATGAGAATATTTAGATTTTGTAACCTACTAACTTTCGTTTGAAAATATCTCAGTCTATGCAATTACCGACCTATATTTCATGTGACCTAGGTCAACAACCCATGCGTGCACCACATAATGGCTGGAATAGTGGTACTTGGATGGGAACAAACCAGTTTATTCAGGTGGGATCAACGCTTGAGGCTGATGCCTGTGGCTTTGATGTGACAGGCTTCAATTGCCTTGTATCCCGTGGTGTATCAGCCGCCAAGCCAGAGCTACCATTCATTGGCAAGGAACCAGTCTCGCCCACTGCTGGAATGAAGGCCAGGTCTAGTGCAGCATCACTTACGGCACAAGGATCTTCATCGTCTGGATCAGAGAAGATGGAAGAAAAGACGAAGGTGCAGAACACTCAGACTGAGACTGAAAAGACTGATGCACATCTTGTGACCTTAGGTAACAAAATCAGTTTTTCTCCAATCTGTTTTTTCCATTTTCTTCATGATTGTTGTTTTACAATTAGCGTAACGTCACATGGATTTTAAGTGGTTTAGAAGATGTGTAGTATATGTTGGAACCACTGCAATTTACCAGAAATGCTCAATAGCCAGTCTTTCCTGGCTTCTTCATCAACCAAAACATTCCAAAAGTCTATAGCTCTTGATCTGACAAATTTCTGCCCTATTTACGATGCATCTTCATACATAACATACATGTCCTCTTGTATAACATGGTCTTGACTTGTCTGACCAACCTTATACAATGCTACCATAAGAGTATGCCAGAGTTGCTTTATATATATATATATATATATATATATATATATATATATATATATATATATATATATATATATATATATATATATATATATATATATATATATATATAGCATGCCAAAGTTGCTTTAATATATATATAGACTGTGGGATCTTAGTGTCTGGTTAAAACATCCAGTTCATTTGATGCTGTAAAAAACGGGAAATGTTCATAGTAGATTTTGTCCAGTAAATATCTTTACCTGACTCTTCACAATCTCTGTGATGTCATTGTTGCCAATATTGTTATTATCGAGAAGATTTTGTACTAGGTTTCTGGCAACATGTTTATGTCATTATCTTGTCAATATCATATTGATAAAATCGTCTTCATTATCATGTTCATCATCATCATCGTTGTCGTCGTCATCATCATCACAGGATGTTGCAAAATAAGTGGTGGCCTGGCTGTTAGTGTGTTTGCCTTTGATATCCATTTTCACTGATTGAATGATTCTTCAGTCACAAGTCACAAGTTAAAAAGTTCATTGATCACTGTTTTAAGAATCAACTTAACAGAGGTTTAAGAATCCATTGATCATTGGTTCAAGCATTTTAGTCATATTCTTTGGAACAACCGTGAGCATGTTTTATACAAGACTGGCCCTGTAATCCGGTATAATTTGGTACAGTACCGGCCTGAGATGAGAAGAAATGCAGTGCTGGGCCTCATATCGCAGACTGGGACCTTACTTCTATGAAAAGGCAATGAATACTTGATCCCACTTTGGCTGATGGAAGACTACTTTTACTAACCCCTTCATGATTATCATCCTGACCATCGTTATGTTATGATCATTGTCGCTGTTGTTACAAGTGTTTGTGTTGTTGTAGCTCGGTTGCTTAGTGCAAAGACGGTTCAGATAACGAAGAGTCTGCAGTCATATGCTGCATCCGGTGATGTCCGATTCCTGCTCCACCCTGTACGGGGTCTCATCTCCAGCCCAAACGAAGATGGAGACAAGTAAGAGAGCCACACCTGGTCCAAAATGACTCTTCAAAGTCTTCAAGACTTATCTCTTTACCAGCAAGATCTGTGATGGCTTTTCTTGGCATTGTTATCAGTTCATTCCAAACACCACCCACCGTAGCCGCCTGCCTGCCTGCCTGCCTGCCTGCCTGCCTGCCTGCCTGCCTGCCTGCCTGCCTGCCTGCCTGCCTGCCTGCCTGCCTGCCTGCCTGCCTGCCTGCCTGCCTGCCTGCCTGCCTGCCTGCCTGCCTGCCTGCCTGCCTGCCTGCCTGCCTGCCTGCCTGCCTGCCTGCCTGCCTGCCTGCCTGCCTGCCTGCCTGCCTGCCTGCCTGCCTGCCTGCCTGCCTGCCTGCCTGCCTGCCTGCCTGCCTGCCTGCCTGCCTGCCTGCCTGCCTGCCTGCCTGCCTGCCTGCCTGCCTGCCTGCCTGCCTGCCTGCCTGCCTGCCTGCCTGCCTGCCTGCGTCTTGGATCTTAACCTTGAGCCGAACCCTTCTTGCCTGTTGCTTTTGTTTTTGACTGAGTGCATGTGAATAAGCTGGTTCCCACGACTTAGCTTTCGTTGGGTGCTGTAGAAACCTTGAGCTTCCGATTATGATTTTTTGCAAAGTTTAATAGTGATACTGGTGGTAATTTTTGTTATTGACATAATTATGCATACATGTATGTATGTGTGCACATATGTACAAACCTGCTTACTTCATGTAAGCAGGTATGCATGTTTGAGGGCATTTATATAGCACCTTTTTGGGACCACAAAAGCACTGAGCGTGTGGCTATCAAACTGATCTAAAAATGTACTGGGTAAGTGGATAAGTTATTTTGAGGAGGATCAACGCACCACACGAAGCAGTACCAAGTATGCAGTGACAGGTCATTCTAAGGGGTGGTCTGGAGCTCAGTCAAAAACAAAACCGATAGGCAAGAAGGTTTTGGTTCAAGGTACATAAGGTCAAGATAAGTCTGGAGCTGATTATGCAGGACTTCTGCAGACTTGCAAAGTTAGAATCAAAGATGAAGACAACTGTTTAATGGGGTATGAAAGAATGTCTTCAGACTGGTTTGTCTTGACTGGTTTAAATGAAATTGAAAATTTCCTCTGTGTAGTTGTCTTCATTTGTCCGTCATCCACCAACAGACGGAGGCAGCGAGAAACCTTCTGTCAGTCACGTCTACCCTTTCTGATTTGTCTGTTATCAACAATCGCAATGAGCTCAGTCAGGTTAGATGCGGACTAGTCCTTATATTGTGTGGGAATGGGCAAATTGCATTGGATTACATAAGTTTACATTTGGCTGATAGGCTAAATTAGTTTACATTCATTAGATTAGTTTACATTCAAATAGATTTTGCTTGTTTACATTCATTTAGGTTATGTTAGTTTCTTTAAATTTGTTCTTTAGATAACAAGGGGTTAAATTACTATGTTTCGATATATATAAGATTTTATTACTGTAAAAATCAGAATGAAACTGGGAAAGGTAAAATTGGCTAATCTATTACCACTTTTCAAAATGGAAGTTGTTAACAGATTATGCTGAAACTGTATCATAACTTTTGTTTAATAGTATTATACCTAAATAACATTTATTTACTAGTGGCATACCTAAATAACATTTATTTACTAGTGCCATACCTAAATAACATTTGTTTACTCATAGTGTACCTGAATCTTTGGGATCCATATGTATAAAAATGAAGCCATTGTGTGTGCTTTTATTTTCAGACTCCGTTGTATCTGTCCGTTGCTACAATGCAGATTCCTCTGCTAACCATGCTGCTCAACCATGGTGCAGACTACACTGTGAGAGACAAAGAAGGTAATACGTTCCTCCATCTAGCCGCACGACGCGGTTACGAACGGTGTCTGGAACAGTTCCTCAACAACTGGAACCACTGCACAGGACCAACAGTTAATGACCTCAACTTTGACGGTAGATGTTATTCCACGCAGTTCTGCACAACTCCGCATTTTGCATGCACCGCTTATGCTTTCAGTGATTATGAATAGCATCACTTTACATTCATTATTCTTGTCTTTGTATTTCAGTTACTTTCATGAGTAGTGGTAAATAGTTTTTAGTTATGACATTTTCATTTTATGCCAAATCTCATGTGTTTGATTATTTTCTCTATTTTAGGAACAGTTTAAGCTACTAAAAAATTAGTTAATTTTTCTAAAAACATAATGCAAATAATAAAAATATGAAAGTAGTACTAACAAAAATAGTTAATTTTCTTGTATAAAAACATACGTTAATAATAAAAATATGACTATGTACTATTACGGCTTCTGGCGTTTAGTGGCATCTTTTGGCTGCTACAGCCGTTGGTATTGACTTGACCTGACCTGACCTCTTTTTTGCAGTGGTTTTAAAGAGGGCCTGTATAATCTTGTCTAGGTTTCAGTGCACTTCACTTGGCTGTTCTTGGTGGTCACCTCAACTGCGTTAAGCTGCTTCTGTCTGTCGGAAGAGCTGACGTCAATCTACCGGATGCACGAAGTGGCCGAACTGCCCTTCACCACGCGGTTGACATGGACAACCTGGCCATTGTTGGTCATCTGATACTTGAGGTGAGACAGCTGATACTGGACAATATATTTGGCTTTTATATATATATATATATGTATATATATATATATATGTATATATATATATACTGTAATTGTAATTAGTAATTTGTATTGCGCCAATGTCTAATGCATAAGCATCAATCATGCACATTAAAGCCAATCATAATCCAGAAGGTCAGTCCAGTGAGACAGAGGGGCAGTTTACGGTGGATAAGCAACTTTTGTACTTACATATACATATATATTTGTGTATATGTATGTATAATGTGTATGTGTTTATGCTTGTATGTGTCTGAACATTTGTAGTGAGAGATTATATTGAAAGTGTGTGTGGAAAACTGCTTTAGCTCCACGATGCCCATCAACTGATAGGCCTTGTAAGTGAGCAGTAATCATACTATGCCTTATCTAACCTGATCTTCTTACTGATTCGTTTACAGAGTGGAGCTGACGTTAACCAAGCAGCGTACGATGGTAACACTGCCCTTCACATGGCAGTCACATCCAACCGGTTGGGAGTGGCAGCGCTTCTGATGGCAGCTGATGCAGACCCTGATGCAGAAAATATGGACTTTGACAGTGAAGATGATGATGAAGAAGATGATGATGAAGATTCTGAGGTGGATAATGACGGTGATGAAGAGCCAATCACTCAACCGAAGAATGACAACAAAACCGAAAAAATTGTTGGTCAGACACCAAAAGACTTGGCAGCAGGAAATCCTAAGGTGAGGTTTTTGAGACTGGAGATGCATCGATACATCACCGGGGTTTAAATCGTGAAACGTTATGTCACACTTTCTCTGAATATTTGTCTTCACCTTATATTTTATTTTAACTTTTAATCATATTCTTATTTCTAATCTATTTTGTGTTGTTTTCTGTTGAATTCTGCGTTTGTTGATTTTAATTTTCTTCATCAAAATGCCATATTTGCTGTTTCTTTTTTAAAATTTCATCTTTAATTTAGTCTTCATATTTCAATTTCTTTTTGTCATGTTATTTTTCATCAAAGTCATTGTGTCTTATGTTAAAAATTTCTTATTCTTTATGTGTGTAATGTAATGTAACCATATATTTATGTAAGGCCTTCTAAGTGCTTTTCAGTCACTTCCCACCAGTCCTAATAACATCAGAGTTTGTTAGAACAACAAGCTTATCTAAAAGTGAATGATCCTTGAATGGAAAATGATCCATTTAAAAAAGCAGCGTTTCAAGATCACAGATGTTCCATTTATTACCTTCGGCAATTCAAACAAACAGAAATCAGGAGACCCATTACTCATTCATTCATTCATTCATTCAGAGCATTTATATAGCACTGGAAAAATCTTATGGAAGGCTCTCACACACATAAACAAAGCCATGTAAATCCAAGGTACATCAGAGAAAACTTGGACAACAAAGACAGCCACAGAAGCAGTCCAACCGTACGAGAATTACTAAGTGGACAAAACACACTTGAATGCTCAGATAACAAAGACATAAGATGACGAACGTTGTGTTTGTTGCCACGTGTTTTGGGTCAGCGAATCATCGTTATTTTTCTTCGTTATTTCTTTGTCTACTTACAACGTTTCAGTCTGTGTTTTATCTTCTTTCTGTGCAGATGTTGCGGATTCTGAATGGTGAGCCGTATTCATTGGTGAGTGAGAAGATGCTTGAGTCGGCTGCAGCAGCAACCAGTTTGGCCGAAGACTCAGCTGCTACCACCAGACTTAAGTCTTTCTACGATTCCGGAATTTCCTCAATATGCTTCTTGAGCCAACAGCTTAGTGGCCTCACAGAGCGAGGAGGTCTGTCTTGGTTTACTTTATATGCATCCTTTAAATTTAAATTTCATCTTTACATGTTATCATCATTGTTTTCAGCTTCCTCTCAGGTGTGGCACTTGTGATCTTAATCATCATTCTTAATAGTAATAATAATCATCATCATCATCATGACTGGCACTGTTATGGACATCATGACAGTCATTGCCACTGCTGCTAATCTTTCCACTGAACAGCCTTTTATCATCATTGCCATCACTGTTATCATCATGACCACCATCATTCATCATGATTTTTTTTGAATGTATGACATTATATGTATGTATGTATTTGGAATTTTATGTAGTAACTTCTAAGGACTTGTGGAGATGGTCTTTGGTCATCTGATATTTCATTCAGAGCGATGGTTTTAAGTTTCTGTGTGGTCTGTTTCATTCTCAGATCTGCATATGCTGGATTCAATGACCCGAAAAATGTTGGCCAAAATGCTTGATCCGGTTAGAACTGGTTCCGACTGGCGAGAACTGGCAAAGAGGCTGGGCCTTGGGCCCCTGGAAAATGCCTTTCAGTTTCAGAGCAGCCCAACAGAAGCACTGCTTGACAATTTTGAGGTAAAACTTTATCCTTTTTACAAAATTTGGTTATTCTGACTGAGCGAGTGACTCCTAATCATAATGTAACATAGTGTAATATTTATGTAGCTGTGTTAGTCCATGTGGTGCATAAATTGAAGGTATGTGCTCAGAGTTAAACACTTTAAGGGACGCAATATAAATGCTCTGAATGAATGAATGAATGAATGAATGAGTGAATGAGTAATGTGTCGTCTGATTTTATTATTTTGTTTGAATTGCTGAAGGTAATAAATGGAACGTCTGTGATCTTGAAACGCTGCCTTTTCGATATGGGTCGGCAGGATGCTGTGAACGTCATTGAAGAGGCTTACCCTTCAAAGGTCACCTCAGAAGGTTAAGCAGGTCAGTGCAGATTAGTTTATAGTATTAACATCACTTTTTTGTTGGTTCTGACATGTTACAGAAATGTATTGATACAGTTGTGAACAGTAAATTCGTTTGATGCGTAAGTGGGTTGGTTCCTCATGGAATGCGTCATTGCACTGGCTGGTAAATGAGATGATACAGTGCGGTCGCATTAACGTGCTCCCGGTTTACCCGCAATTCCGCATAACACGAATTGATTGTATGTCCCCCAAAGCTATTAACTTAACACGCCGTATCAGTTAACGCGTTTTACTACCGGGAATAAGGCTAATTAAAACAGTGGAGTCGTACTCTGGCAGCTGTAACATTCCATTCATTCCCGAACTAGGCATTAGTCGTACAAGCGGGAGGGTGTCTTCTAAATAAATGGCCATGTTGTTTGCATTGATTATTTTATTATTGACCCAGTTACATAAATATTCATCTGAACCAGTTTTTTATGGAGATTTCACTGATGTTAGCCTCAGAAGTGCATGAAATATGCTTCAATTACTATTTTCATTAACCTTCACGACCCCAAGGCCCAACGTTTTAGGTTGAATCATAGTTTAACTCAAGATTTCTCGAAAGTGGCCGCAAAAACACATACATCTTTAAAAATTTTAAACTTTCTTACCATTTGGGATAGAAAATGTGGTTTCAATCTAATTATTCAGCAATTCCAGCCCCATCCAGGGCAGTATCAAACTCATTTTGATTTTTACCGACTTTGGCACCCTCTTCTCATGCACAGTCACATATGTTACTTAACCTTGCCATTCTTATTCTTACAATTCCAGTCTTTTCACTGAACAGCCAGTTCAGATTTGCTTGCAAATGAGTTGCCATTGTCCTGACTTACTGAAGTTTAAACTTGGAAAAAGTGTGCTGTGTTATCGCGATAGTGTTATCGCTATCGCTGCATCCTTAAAATCAATGTGGTGGGAATGCACTCAAACACAGATTGTACGGCAAAACAACCAAACGCATCTATCTTGTTATGGTAATAGGCTGCATTAAGAGCTGCATCACATGCTGCTGCAACTGTGCTGTTTGTCAGACAGTTTGCTTGCAAGATCATCCTGGTGCTAGTGTTTAGCTGTGTCAGACAATTTGCTTACAAGATCATCCTGGCGCTAGTTTTAGCTGTGTCAGACAATTTGCTTGCATAAGTGCTTGCAAGATCATCCTGGTGCTAGTGTTTAGCTGTGTCAGACAATTTGCTTGCAAGATCATCCTGGTGCTACTGTTCAGCTGTTCTAAATTCGTCCTGGCATTAGTATTTGCTGTTCTAGTCTCAGGTTCTGTGAGAATGTATGGTATTTCATGATGGGAAGATTGTTCCATACGGACAGTCAACTGGAGGAGAAGCTGACATGCTTGTGTACATGTGCTGAAGCGGAGAACAATGAAATCACTTGCTAATGTGATTGCTGAATGTAGATAGAAATTATATCTTAGAAAGCAATGTTACTGTAGTTAAAAATTATAAACATTGTTTAATTAAAGTACAGATTTTACCACTTGATTTATATGTTTCTGTTTTAGGAAGATGACTTATTCCGAAGTCGTTTGAATGGAACTGTGCTGGACAGCCTTTACGTTTAAACTTTGCAGCAACTGACATCAATTTATTCAGAAAACTTTACTGTTGTCGAGACTATTTCATATAATATTTGTTACTTTATGCTATTATCATTACTCTGTCTAAGGATTATTTGCTATTATTAATACTGTTGTTATTATTATTGTTATTATAATTTCTTCTAAGGTAGTTTGGGCATAGCAAGCTTCACTAAAGGCAACACCATTAAAACAATGAATTGCCATAGCAAGACTGGCTGAGATGGCTAGCTTCACTATTATTGTTGTTGTTATTCTTATTATTATTATTGTTATTATTATTATTATTACTATTTTTGTCCAAGGTGAGTGTATCCCTCAGGAACAAAAAATTATGCTAGGAGCTGTTAAAGGGTATCTGGAATATGAGGCCTCATCCTTAGCTGGATCGGAAATCATGTCTCCGAAAGCAATGGCTTTATAGTGCTGGCATTTTAGTGATGGCATTATTATTGTTATTGTTATTATTATTATTAATATTATTATTATTATTCTTTTAAGTTTTATATATTGCTGTTTAATATGCATACTAAGAATAAAATATTTGTTACTATTATTATGTGATTTATTATTATTCTTTCTATTATTAAAATCGAAATAATCTCTCAGGAATAAAAATAGATTAGATGTAGAAGGATATCTCTGACAAATGGACCTCATTCATAAGAGCCATCTGAAAAGGGCCTCTAAAGGTGATGGCCTAGCAAATTAATTGCTTATTTTTCATTATTATTATTTTTTACCCAAGGTATTTATGATCCCTCAGGAATTAAAAATTCTCCGGAGAACATAAAATTCTGGGACGGCAAAAGTAACTATTAGTATTATTATTTTATTATTATTATTATTTTATTATTATTATTACTACTACTACTACTACCATTATTAACTATTAACAAATAATCCATTTATTTCCTTCAAGTTCTGATAAAGAGAAGGTTCTCTGGAAAGTAATTCTGTTGCATCTCTGAATGCAGCTGCTCTTTAGATGGAAGAGAAATGACACCTTTTGCTATTATATTTTACCCAATATTATTATTTTTAATATTATTATTATTATAAAAGAAACAAGAAACGGAATGATTTATTATTATTTGATATTATGTTTTAAATGTACAGAAGACAACGGTTATGGAGCTTTTGCTATAATAATCCTTAAATGTTGTTGTGCTTTGTGTTAGTTTTTCTGTTAGTTCAGAGCTAATATCAGACCATTTTCACAAAACCTCAACTATGTAAGACCCAGCATAAATTTCTGATATTTTAATCTGTGGTGCCCCAAACTTGTCCAAATCACTTTTAATGATAGTGCTTGAGCACGAATGTTGTATGAAGGCACTTAAAAATTCAACTAATTGTTAATTTTCTAATACTATTAATTATTATTTCTTAATGCCAAATAAAGGAACAGTGAAAAATCAGATTTTGTGGCTAATCTTAGAAACTCCCTTTGCTGGTTCAATAGTTTGCATCTGGTTACTTTAACAATATATGCTGGCCTGGTTAGCTAAATTGGTTAAAGCATACCTAAAAGCGCATCTGTGCATGAGGATGCTGGTTCGCATACCAACAGAGGCTATATTTCAGAGATTTTAATCTCGGTCTATCACGGTATGTACTTGTAGATAAAAAGCTAGTCTGTCAGTCGGATGTTAGGATATTCATTCTTTGGGGCAATATGTTTGATAGCCCTACAAGTTGTTCAACACTGATACAGCCATATCAGGCTGATCCGAGTGTTATGCTGTCAAAGCTGTTTTTTTAAAATGAATACAATGCTTTTGTCTTGTGTACATGGGCACGCATGTGATTTAAGCAGGCTAATATTGATGATGCCTCCAAAGATTTCAACAAAAGAGCATCGAGTAATTTCTGAAAGGGGTGTTGCAGTTTTGAGTAAAAGATCTGCGCGGAGATTGCAAGGGGTAAAGTATTTGTGAGTTTGTATGATGGTTCAAGTGGGAATTTATTCCAGAGGAGTGGAGCAGCTGTGGATATTTCCAAATTTTAGGGATGAAGTGATGGAGAGCTGAGAAATGGAAGAAAAGGAGTGGGTTGATCTTTGGTTCGTCAATGCGATCTGTGCCAATTTCATGTGATGGTTCACAGAGTTAAATGTAAATGTATAGGTTTTTTGTAGCGATCGTATGGCTTCTACCCTGCTCATTTTCAATGAATTTATCGAGTGAGATCAAGGTAAACACCCGACATGTTAGTCATTCGGTCACTGTACTTTCGTCGTTCAATAAAGAAATTTCAAAGATCAATAGCGCATGGATAATGCAGGATCATCTGTCTCAAACCCCCACCCCCCTATTTATTACTCCTTAGGCATTCCATTCAAAACTGAAGTCTGGTCCTTTCAATGCAGCTTACCCTGATCCATCCTATCCGCCGCCTTCCCATTTCTCAACCTAAACACAATCCACTGTAACATCTCCTCTGTTCCCTTCTCTCTCGTCTTCTGGCAACCGGACTTTGTTCTTCCTATGGCATCTTTGGACAAACCCTCTGACTTGACGCTGCGCTCGTGAATAAGCTGATGTCCTGAGCTTAGCTTTAGAGTAGTGTTTCGAAAAGTCTAGAGATTACGATTACGATTAGATGCTCACTTAGCTTGTAGATGACGTCATCCAATATGGTGTTGCTTCAAAATAATGTGTCGTCTGTTCGGTTGTTGAGAAACATGAAAGTTAGTTGTCGCTGATGGGAAAACCGAAAGTTAGCAAATTTTCGAGTGAAATTTTGCGACGACACGTCTTTTGCTGGTATTTTCGTTGGTTGCGGGACGACGCTCAATACGTGAAGCAGAGTACCGAGTGCATGTCAATACCAGAAAGTTCGGAAATTTATTAGATTTTTAAAGACAGGATTATGTCTTCCAAAGCAAGTGATGGAAATGCAACAAATTCTGCTAAGAAGGCCAAAGATGACGTAAGTGGGGAAGGAGAAGGCCAAGGATCCTCACACACTTAGCACAATGTAGTAATGTTATTTGATTGTACGCATGCGATGAATTGCTTCGCAATTCTAGCAACACAACCGAAGTCGCCAGACATCAAATTAATTTTCTCGCCTCAGACGGGCTGACTTTTGACTTTGTAAAGCACCCTAGTAGTAGCCTCCTACTAACAATGCTATATAAATTGTCGTTATTACATTACATTTGGTGGTACAGCTGAAACATGTAACCGGGATGGTTGAGTGTTTGATGGGATGCTGGCTTTATATAGGTCCGTATTTTCCAGAATTCGGATTCCTGCGGAGCTTAACATAGCAGTATCCAAATCAGTTTATTTGTTTTGTTGTCGCCACAACACCAGCGTCTTATAGTTAAGTTTTGTTTTGAATGCCAGATTGGCCAACACAGAACATGCACAGCACATTTATATAAAAGTTTATTAAACTGAATTGCCATCAGGAACATCCAGCCTGATATCTGGATTCACTTGCATATGAACATTTGAACCTCTGAATGCATTTGCATCAGTAGAGTAAATGGCTGTTAATCTTACTGATCAATTTTACATAATATATATTTAATTACTGTCATATTTAGACTTTCGAGTGATGCACAGCAATAATTGTTGTATTTTAGTTTGTTTTGGACACACAGTGGTTCAACATAAATGTTAACGATAATAAAATAAAATTGTAAGAAGAAAGTTTATAAAGCAACTTTTACAGTTAACACTGCCAAGGCCAAAGAAACTGGTGCTGTACATGACTCAAAAGTCTAAATATGACAGGCAAAGAATATCTTAAAATTAAAAAAGAAATACATTGAGTTGTGATTGAACATGATGGTAAACCCTTGATGTTCTCAGGAAGGCTATTCCAAGCTGCAGGTTTAGGGATGTGCAAAGAACATTGGCTGAATGTCACAGTTCTACTGGTTTCAAGCCAAACATTATATTGTCAATGTAAAGCTCCAAAATTTCTCAGCACTGCACAAGTGCCACATCAGGAAGACCAGTTTATTGACTGGTGCTATATCATCAAGTTCACAAGAGCCAGGTTGGGTGATGAGTTTCGGTGCCAGGTCGGAATTGAGGAGGAGTCAGGCCAGGAAGATAACATGGTGGTATGGTGGAAATTGTTGGTGATGGTGGTTGTGAGGTGGTACAGGAGCTGAAGCAGGATAGGTTGAAAGTTCGGTATTAAGTCTTATGTGGATGTCTGCAGGAGAGAGGGCAAGTGGAGTAGTGCTTCTTGTATTGACAGGCATGAGTATTTCAGCAGTTTGTTCCAAAGAGCTGGGGCCACAAGTTACAGTTGCAGACCTTGAGAGAGGAGGAGACTGTAGGCCAAGGTAGGACAAGGCATGAGGAAGAATGAGTAGGTCTGAGTAGCTGGATAGTGAGCAGCTGCCAATATAAAAGGGTTGAGAAGTTTGAAGAGCATTTAAGGAAAGAGATATGATTTTGTAGTGAATGCATTGAGGTACCTTAAGCCAGTGAAGTGATTTGAGCACTGGGGTTACGTTTTGTTGTTTGGGAGTTTTGGTAACTGCACAAGAAAGAGCATTCTAGATCACTTGAAGGAATTTGTTTGAGATGAGTTGATGTTACAGAGTTGCAATAGTCAAGTTTTCAGTTAACAGTTGATGTGGCTATTGTGCAGGGAGTTTTATAATCAAGTATGGGGCAAAGTTGGTGGAGGTCACAGATGTACTTGTATCCTAATGTTGTAGTCGAATAAGGTAAGGTTATGGTGAAGTAGTCAGCTATGATTAGCAGGAGTTTGTCCCTTTTGCAATTACCTGTTTTAGGTGTAATATTCGTAGTTATAACAGTGTTCTTCTTTTATTTAGTACTATATACTGTTTGGACCACAGCCACTAAGGGAAGGTAATATGAAGGCCTGTCATGCTTTTGTATGAACTTTGTTTGTCCCTCGCATTCTAACCGCTGCAGCCCAGTCCAGAAGCTTTGCCTATGTTGGTCCCACTTGCTGGAATCGTCTCCCTCGAGAATTGTGACTGAGCTCCTTTCTCTTCCTCTCTCAGTATTCCGCATGTGCCTGAAGACTGTACTGTTCAACAGTGATTTTACTTTTTCGGGTTGGAAGCACCTCTGTTGAGTTTATCCTCTAAGAGGCGCTTTATAAATCTCAAATTACAATTACGATTACAATTAACTAAATTTAGGACATTTACATACACTGGCATTCTTTCCTAACCACTTCTGTGCTTAGAATACTGTAATCACAGCTTTACTTTTTTGAAAGTAAATAAGTTTTACAAAGACTAAATTGCTGGTTGATGACTTTTAGGTGACTAAGGACAAAAAGCTGCGAAAATCTTTGAATTACCTGTTTACTCAGAATGGGTTGAAGATAAGGAATATACCTCATGGAGCAGGTTAGCAAGATATTTAATTCATTTATGTATAACCGTTCTTTTTCACCCTCAGGAGGGCTGAAAGAGACTTAGTTTATTTAAATGTAAGTTTTAATATGCAGTGAAGCACTATGACAGAGAAATAAAATAGAAAATGTTGTCATGACACTAGAAACGTCTGTGCCGTGATTGAATAATCTATACAGCCAGGTGAATTAGGAGAAGGTAGATGGGTATATGCACCAGTGTTCCACTAACAGGGTCTGAAGTATTTATAAGTGAAACTATCGATGTCTTTCCATTTAGAGATTGTCTTAGCTAAATCCCAACAATGTCTTTTCACTAAATGATTGTCTTAGCTTAATTTAAATGTATTTTTATAAATAATTATTGTAATTTAGGTTGCATTTCTCTACATATGTGCTGCGAAAAGTGATTTGCTGCCTTGAATATGTGTTCAAATATGTGGCTCTGAATAGGTTTATATGTTGGTTTATAATTGTATGCTAATTGGAACAGTTGTATGTATATTGTTGGAACCAAACTCCTATTCAAACATCTGTAGGGCCACTTTGATGATGTGCAAAGTAATTGGTTAAAGCAATAGTTGTCGTAAAATTGTATTTAGTTACAGTAACATGTTACAAGGATCGCACAACACTGGCCATTCTGATATGTTTTCTTCAGTTCTTGCTTATGACTTTAGTTAAAATTTGCGAATTCATTTGATTGTTGTTGTCGCAGCAGCTAAATATTTAATTAATATTTAATATTTAAGTTAAATATTGCTAATTTGTTACTAATTAATGTTTTTAGATGATGAGGTAGCAGTTGAAGATATCATTACCAGTGACCATTTCAAAGGACAGTTTTCTGAGGAGGATTTTGATCGTGCAATTGCCAAGGATCATCACAACATAATTTTGAAAGAAGAACCACATTTTCTGCTGGTTACAAGCAATGGCTGCAAAATGGTTAAATACTTTAAAGAAGGACTTGAGTATAAGGTTTGTAACTAAGTTCTTTGTTAAGGCCATGAAACACATAAGGTCTAGAGTCACTGTAAAGAGCTCTACTTTCAGAAGGGGAATTTGAAATCTCATATTTCTGTTGACCCAAAATTTGTGAGACTAACAGTTACCTGAAAACTTTACAAAATTCAAGACAGATAGAAGAAAGTGCAGACTTGGTTTGCAGGGTGTCAGTTCATTTGAGAGAGTGATGTGCAGTGCTCGGAGTGCTTTGAATTTGTATTTTAAGGCACTTGCTGAAAGAATAAAGTAACAGTTGTGTTGTGTGTCTGAGTTAGATGTATGAATATAATTACTTGGGCAGCAATTGAAAACATGTGATTTCTAACAGTGTTTAGTTGTTTAGTTGTGCATTTAAGTTTATTCTGGAACTTGATATTTTCTCTTTTTTGAATTTCTCTCAGGGAAGTGCAGATATCATACAGCTCAATGATAGGGCTAGCTGTGAGCTTTCCCAGGAAAGCGCAGCAGGGAAGGAAGCTGTAAATGAAGAGGAACAGGGAGAATGTAAAGAAAATGAAAAAATGGAGCAGAAAAATGATTCGGCAGCTGGTGGCAAGAAGAAAAAGACAAATGTAATTTCTGGTTACACTGCAATCACTCTAGTTTTTTTAAAATGAGGTAACTTAAATTAATTACTAATAATTGTGCATCAGCTGTGAATTTAGTCTGCTATATCAATGATTACTGTGCTTGCCGCTGGTATTTCTGTATTTCTTTAATGCTACTATCTAATGACAGAGCATTGCTCAAACCAATTCTTTTACGATGATGCTGTGGAGATCTGCATGTGGAATCGCCTTGAAGACAGTGCCCATTTTCATGCAATAGCCCATGTTGGTGGAAATATTTTCTACTGCAGTGTTGCACAATTTCATTTGATACACTTCAGTATACATTTTCAACATGTGTGACCTTTTCAAGTCTGTATCACGAGTCTTAAGAGCCTCTTTTAAGATGTTCCTAGAGGTGCCAGATAAATATATGAATACATAATATAAAAAAACACTGCATTTCTATTCTAATCTAAAGACTTCTATAGTGCCGTTATCGTAATGCCCAGTGTCAGTTGATGGCCGCTTCAAGTCAAAATCGCAGTCAAAAATCATAACCATTGGAGAAGCTGGGTCGAATTCCAATACGTGAAAGAAACCAGAAGTCAGCCTATGGTGGGTAAGTTGGAAGAGATGTGTTTTAAGTGTGCCACTTACATGTATAGTGACCAACAGTGCGTAACATAGTCACTCGGTAAACAAATCTAAACAAATGCGTCTTAAAGCTTAGCTGGAACACTCTGGTCTTAGTTATTTTCTGTGGGGTTATGGGTAGAGAGTTGCAGGTTTGCTGGGCCTGCTTGGGATATATTTATCATGTAAATGTAAATGGCCAGATCTGTTAGGTAGCTTTCATCATTTCCTGTTATCACGGACCTTATTTTACAGTAATAGGTTCTTCTCTCTCAAAAAAATGCAAGAACACTATGATTGAGCAGATAGACAACCTTTTCCAGGGAGCTGATTACCTGGAAAGTGAGCAGATGCTTAAACTGTGGACTTGGGGTTGTCAGGACTTGCCATCAGTTTGAACCTAATACCTTCTGCAGGGAGATACTTGGAGGCATAACCGGTGGAAACGCTATAAATGTTTTTATATTCAGCTATTAAATTCTTAGATGGATTTGTTAAATTGTCTTATTATTTAGACGATAAATGCATGTTTTTCTATTTTTGTTTTGTGTTTAGAAAAAGAACAAGGCAGTGTCAGGCGGGTCACCGGCAGACACTAACAAGCTTCAGTCAAAGAAGGTGTGTTAGATCTTTTTAGCTGAAGAGCGACTAGAGTCTAACAAGTGTTGTTTCAGTAATGGCTTACCAGTTTTACGTTTTGTTACTGGATCTGCACCTCAGTTGTCCGCCATTCAAATTGGTTTTGTAGAAAAACTGTCTTCAATGTTGACTTAACAGCTAAAATATTTGTTTCTGTTCTTTTTCAACTTTTGTTTTCTTTAACTCTGTTCATGTTTCCACAAAACTGGCTGATGCTGTAGAACAATTCTCACTTGTCAAGAGTGGCACGGCCTTCTGTATCTGCTTCCTGTGGTTTATTAGGAACCTGAGGAGAGTCCTTTACCCAGTGTACCAGTGGAAAAAGAAACATCTGAGTCTGCAAAATCAGAAACTAAAATAGACAAGAACAAAAAGCATCAAAATGATCCTACAGGCAGCAATGCAAAAAGTCAGCCATCAAAGGAGACCAAAGCCAAAGACAAAAGTGCTCAATCAACTTCAGAAACCAAAGATCAGGTCGTAAATGACATGCCAGAAACTACTGCAGATGAAGGGGCATTTACTCCTGCCTCCGGCAAAAAAAGTTCAAAGAAGGTTGCTTTCTAGCAGTATAGAAATTTTCTTCTTACTTAAACTTCTCAGTTTATCCTATTTCGATTTTGCTGTTTTTAACTTGATAGACAAAACTACAGTTGTAAATTTTAAAGAAAGCGGAGTAAAATCTTAATTGATTTAAGTGTAATTAAGTTGTTAAGTACTGCTAAGAGTTGCTACTAACTTGGCAGCACCAAAGCATGGCTCAAAGGAATGAGTTTCAACAGCTGTTGGCAGAAGAATCAAACAAAGGACTGTGAGAAAGTAAATAAGCATCAGACGTAAGTATATTGCACCAATAAAGGAACTATTAGTGCGGAACAATAAAATTTAAAGATGGAACATACTTCATCATGATTTTTTTAGAAAGAAAAACAGCCTGAAGCCTCAGAAATAAAGAACAGTGGAATAATATTGAAGCAGAACAAAATTGCTAAGCAGCCTGCAGAAGAACTGGGAAGGGCAGGAAAACAGACTGAGACATTGCCTGAAAAAGGTGGAAAGCAGACTGAGGAGTCACTGGGAAAGGGAGGAAAACAGACTGAGAAATCACTGGAAAAGGGTGGAAAGCAGCCTGAGGAGTCATTGGGAAAAGATGGAAAACAGACTCAGAAATCACCGGGAAAGGGTAAAAAGCCAACAAAGGAGCAAAAAGTTACTGAATCGAAGGAAAACGCTGAAAAACAGAAGACAGATAATTCTTCAAAAAAAGAAGAATTGCAAAAAGTGAGGTTTGGTTTTGCATTAAAGTAAGAAATTTTAAAAAATCTGAAATATTTTCTATATTCGTAATCATTCATGGCCCCAAGCACAGTGACTTAGGTTAGGTCATAGGTATGGTAAACTTTACCTCACGATTTCTCAAAATAGCTGTGAAGACCTACATCTTAAAAAAACTGGAACTTTTCTGGTGTTTGTGATAGAAACATGCAGTTTTACCTGATTATTCATCTAATCTTATCTACTGACTTCTATAGCGCCGTAACCAGAAGCCAGGCTACGGTGGGTAAGTGAGTTGAAAGAGAGGCGTCTGATTCATTCAGCAATTCCAGTCCAATCCAGTGTAGCATCAAACCAAGTTTTAATTTTTTCCGACTTTGTGAGAGTATCTCATGCACAGTCATAAATGTTTGTACTATCAGCGTAAGATCTGTGCAGTTCTTGATATCCTGCTTTGCAGTTATATGCTAACTGCAAGTGATATTCGTTCTTTTATTTAGAAATTGACAGATGATGTGAACAGTGCAGTATTATCTTCAGACGAGGAAAAGACGTCTGCCTCTGCAGAAGGACCACCAAGCAAGAAAAAGAAGAAGAAGGTTGATCTTTCACAAATCACTACTGGACAGGATCACTTCTTCTTACTGTCATGACACACAGCACACAGTACAGTTTTAAATAAAATGTCTGCTAATAACAGACATTGCTTACGCTCAGACTTGGACAGCGCCTTGTATGTCTGGTTTGTAGTGTTTCACCTTTTCCCTGCCAGTGGTTGAAAGTATTTACAGTACATCCATAGATATCTAGTTAAGGTTTAAAGGGATAAAAACCAGTGAGGGACATTTTCCCATTGAAGGGACCACCTAGTTACTGTTTATGCTGTTAGGCAGATAGATGGCATAGCTTTAACCATTCCTCTGATGCAAAATTGACATCTGGCATGTTAATCTCATTATTATTTAGATTATTATTATTATTAGTAGTAGTAGTATAATAATAATAATTATTATTATTATTATTATTACCTGTAACTTACGATAAACATAAGCTCAGGCAGTTATTTGTCTAATAAACTAACTTATTTGTCAAATAAAACTAACTGATGAATGTGCAAGTACAAAAGAGAATTCTATTCATAAGTTTCCATAATGCTTCACAATACTTTATGTTTAAACAGGCACCATTACTTTTAGTTAGGTGTAGTTAAGTCAGCCCTTTAAGTAAAGTATGGGCGTAATATTTTGTCTGGAGCAACTCCTTAAAAAACGTTTTCAGCTTATCATAAATATATGTATGTATATGTATAGAAGTAGATGCTTTCTAGCAATTTGGGGCCACCAGATGTTTTCTTATATATATAAGTAACTTAGATATACCTTTGAGCGGTTCATAAAAGACGCTGTATAAAATATTCAAACTTTTCTTTCACGTACCAGTATGTGTACAGTATTTGTAAATGAGTAGCAAAATAAGTGGGAAGCAGTTCATGGTAATGGCAAGACGTAAAAAGTCAACTGAATAATGTATGCACCTATGTTGATACATACATACATTACATTACCTCTATAAGTACCGTAGTGCTGTTATACAAAATTATTGGATAGTAAATGAGTGAACAAGTGCTTTGTGTTTGTGCTTTAGTCTGAAGACAAATCAAAGCAGATTCCGAAAACATTTGAGTTTCTTTTTGGCAAAGGTGGCCTTAAAGATAAAGAGATACCAGTTATGGATGGTGAGTCTGATATTCTCTTATTATTTCTTCTCACCTTCCACTGACCTGAAATTTGTCTGTCCGAATGTGCTGAAAGTTGTTTTGAGTTGAGTAAGTTAGGGTAAGGTCACTGTCTCACACTGTGCAGTTTATGAGAAGCTGTTAAACTGAACTGCATCAGCAAGGGTATACAGCAGTAAAAACCCAACTTCCATTTGCCGGTTGATATGGTAATGTAATGTAATAATTTGCTTATTACTCACCCGTGTCAATACCTTGATGATGCATTACGTAAATGTGCAATTACTATTGTGATTCAGTTTAGTGTAATGAATTCTGATTTAACAATCTGAAGTACAGGGACTGCTTTGCAGTTTCAAGACATACTGCTGTGTGATTGGCTAATTGCATTGTCTCACATCATAAGGTATCAAATTATCATGTGAAATATTACAATCACCTCTTTCTGGGTTCACCACTGTCATCCATGAATGAAACGTTCTTTTGAATATCGGAGCTCCTGGGTTGAAGGCCAACATGTTTGCCTTCTTCACTGACTAATTAGAAGACTCTGAAGAGCCATTGACTTTGTTCAGATTCTCTAACCACAGGAAAAGCCTGATGTAGTGTACTGTAGCAAAACGTTTACATAGCACATTATGAGCGTAACTACTTAGCTGTTTTTGTGGACTTCTGGGGACCTCTGAAAGGCAATTCATTCAAGTTTGGGGCTTGTAGGAACCTCATCTTTCTTACAGCGGATGGACTCGTGTAATGTGGTAGTTTGTTTAACATTGCAGATGGATTCGTTAAAGTAAGGTCCATTGTTGAAGTCTATGATAGCCAATACAAGTGGACTGAAGACGATGTGCATGATGCCTTAAAAAACAACGAGGACTACAAATTTAAACGAGATGGCACTGATGTCTTGTTGGTGAAATCTACTGCAGAACAGGTTACTAGTGTTAAACAGTGCATTTTTGACATCTAGACAGAACAGGTCACCAGTATAAGTTGTGTTTTGTTGTAATTTATCATAATGCAATGGTAACATTTATATGTGAGAACAAATTACTTGGTGGCACTCAAAGTTGTTACTATAATTTCTGTATTTGTTAAGCTCCACTTTCTAATGACTAAGCATCAGTCAATGCACAGATCTGTTGTGAATGAAGAACTTGCTCAAGGTCCCTGCTCAGGTACAGTCGCAGTGGAGGCTCGAACCCACACTGCATTATAAGGCGAGCGCTCAAACTAACTGGCTACCATGTCACATAATTTGCTTTATAATGAAGTCATGATCTAAATTTTTAAATTAAATTTGGGATCCATATCCCCATCCACGTTAAATCAGAATTATTTAATTCATGTTGTAAGAATTCAGATGGTTATGTTGTAGAAGAACAAGGTTGTAGATCGGCCAGTGGAAATACAGGAACCTTGTAATGACGACTCGTGGAAAGAGAGCGGCAAGCGAAGAGGTCAGGACGATCGAAGACAAAGACCTCCACAGAATATTGTAGGTTTTCACTTTTTTTATTTGCATCTTTAGTGAAGAGAAGTGCTTTCCTTTTCATTCAAAACTTGTTTTACTTACAGTTTCTAATTATTTTTGTGATTATTGTGATTACGATTATTATTTCTTTTAGGAGTTTTATTAATTTCTTGATATGTGTATTGAAAGGCATGCTGGATGTGCATCCAAATTTTGTGAGTTCAGTTCTGCACCAGAACAGAAAGACATTTCAAAATTCTGTTCTGCTGTCTTTTGTGAGCTAAATTGTAAATGAATACGTTATTCGTTGAGTCAGTGAGAGATAGAGCAAGGGAGAGATTTAGTCAAGGCTGAGGAAAGGAAGTCGGGAAAACCTGATGCTACTGAACAGCTTGAGGGACTTGTTTTAACAAATTACAACTGTTGATGGTAATTGATATCGATCAGTTATGTGATGAAAAATATGATAAATTATATGATTAGGAATACAGTTAGAAATATGATTAGCAGTATGATGTATTACAGTACAATACAATATGGATATAATTTGATAATGCTTTCTGTCAGGATGAAGGGGGGGCAGGTCCACTTACTTACATAATTGATTGCTTATAGGGATGGATGACAGTCTAGGGAGAGTCAAAGTTATGGCGGTATGAAAAGACTGCTGAAAAGACACAATGAGAGAAGAAACTTATGAAATTTTATTTAAGACTTGTTTCTAAGCTTTGACTTAGCAACTAGCTCATGACACTCTCCTTACGAAGTTCAGAAGTACTCATTTAAGCCAAGTTATATGATTAAGAATACGATGAAGAACACGGTCATTCTTTGAACTGTGCTGATTGCGAATCTAGTGTTTCTCATTTGCAGTGATTTTTGTTACGGTAGAGTTCTGAAAAGATTATATAGATTGTATGGTTCAACTTTAGAGCTGTAAGATTGTAGGACTTTATGTCAAGAAGGTTGGTTGTGGAGCAGAAGGTTTAGGGATCGAGAGTGGACTGCATTTTACAACTATTTTATTATTTTTTTTGTCAGACTGCTGGTAGATCAACTGTGTTTAGCTCAATGGTGCCAGATAAGCTGTGTGGCACATTATTCTGGATTTTGGCAAAAGATGGCGCTGCGAAGCACTCTGTTCAGTTTCAACCAGGTTTGTCATTCTACCAGCTTAATGGATAATTTGGTAGCCAAACATAATGAGCAGGCAGATTCTGTGTTTCTCAAGAACTTGTTTTGTAACTGAATACCAACTGTGATCATTTAAAATATTTATATGTTACATTAAATGCTTGCTTTTTCCTAAATTATTTTGTTAAATTTTAAGCTTAATTTTTGGTCTATCATGATTCTTTTTTAGGGAAACGTGTGTATGTGGATGAGATTATTAAGAAGGTTCCTACTCTAAATCAGGTCTCGGCCAGTGAAATAAAGGCTGCAGCAGATTCTGACCCTCGGAAGTCGTTTGTGGTAGAAGAAGTAAATGGGCAGCTGATGATCTGGTTACAAGAAAATCGTGCACCAAGGGTTAGAACTTGACAGTTCCTTATCACATGATATCAAACTCTAGATAACTTAGAGTATTTGGCCTTGATTTTATGCTTATTCTGCCAGTTTGAAACCATTTTTATAATATTGAGCTAAGAAAATCTCAGAACTTGGGTAGCATTGCGGTGTACTAATGCATATTTATAAGAAATCAGTTAATGCTGCAAATCCAGTCAATTCCAGCAGGTACTGTGACATTTTTTATGCACCTTTATAATCCCAGATAAGGGGACTTCCTTAGTTTACCCCTCCAGCCTATCATTTGGCCAGATTTTCAGTTATATGCAGACATATTTTGTTACTAGAAAACAGCTAATACTGTATGTCCACAATTTCTTCAGATATTCCCAAACTTGAGTTGTGCTGTTTGAAGGGAATTTTGGAGTAACTTTGAAACTGACTGACTTGACATTCCTTATGCCAGGCTACCATTAACCTTGTCTGACGGCCTGTTTAACCATCATTTACCTGATTATTTTAATGCACCATTTATTTGTGCTGTGTGGAAATAAATTCCAATGAAACAGCTGGTTGTGTGGATATATATATATGTGTATGTATGTATGTATGTAAATGTATATTATATATGATTTAACACCATTTACAAAACAATTTTCGGCACTTTCCAGTGTCTTGCAAGTAATTGCCGACTTTATGCTTCCACTTTGAAAATCGCTGTGGAAGTTATGGTGACAAGATAAGGAATCTGTAATATAGAGGAGGGCAAATTATTATAAGCGCTAATACAATTTTTAAAAGAAACCAAACTATCGGAACCATCTGATGTTTGGAACACGTGGGCAATTCGTCCCATGCGAAGTTCACCCTTTTACAGACCAAAGGCAAATTGGGTTTCTTCATGTTCCCACCTTTAGTTGATATTGCTCTGCCCGAAACCATCCACTTCGTCCAAACTTTACGGACACGGTCTTCAAAAGGCTTTTTCAGTAAACTTCTAAAGGTTGTAGGGACTACACACATGCTTGTGTGTAATTGCTTGACCTTTGATTTGACAGGATTGGTTATGTGTATTGAACATGTCCCACTTTAACAGGCCTAGTTTCTTGAGCAGTTGCACACGCGTTACAACGCATCATTGCCCATTCAGCCTTTGGGATCGTGCTTCAGGCAACGACGCCTTTAAGAAACGTCATTCCTAGCGGCAGTCTTTCATTCACTTAAAGCAGCCATTGCTTTAGTTTCGTCTCATCTGCCAAAACGGTGTGGACCGCTGAAATTCGTTCATTCATGGGCGTAATTTTGACAAGAATGAATGCTGAAATGCGCTATAAAATCAAGTGACGTAGAGAATAATGCGCCCAGTCCAAAAACGGTGAAAACGAACACGAAGAGGCGAAAATGGTTGTTAAAGCAGATATTTATTTCGCTTTTTATTGTTAAAAATCAAGTATTTATAGCATCATCAGTTTTATAACATTATGTATGATTTTCGTCATTGCGGACGTCTCGTGCGATATCTCATGGACGCGCTATACGATTTCCGACTGGTGTATTGGCGTCTTCCCATTCATTGTCGTTCGATCGTCAGAGGATAAATCTTGCGATCTTGGATTGACCCGCGCATAAGTCGACCCCCCAACTTCAGACTTTCAAAATTATCCAAAATTTATCGACTTATACATGAAGATATACGGGTATTTCGCCTTGCCTGAGGAAAATGCTGTTTACTTTGCATGGTAACTACTGTAGAATAGGGTGAGTTCCTAGCAGGCTGAATGCTAATCCTACCTTGTATTTTTTTCAGGACAGAAACGCAGATCATATCGGGAAGGTCAGTTGATATGTCTTACTGAAAATCACACAAAAGCAGGATAGCTTAAGTAGGTATATAACCTTTGGGTAGCAAGATTGTCAAAGCGTATTTCATGCATCTACTTTTCAAAATAGCCTTTAAAAAAATTAAGAACTAACAAAACGGTAGTCTGGTCAGTGCCACTTGTTATTTATAAATGTACATAAATTGTTTGTTAATTTATATTTAATCAAAGTGAATGCCTTTTAGCATCAGTTTACCCGTAAGAACAATTGACAACTCATTCACGACTGCCCAAAATTAAGGTCACAAAACCAGCTAAAACAGAAATTGTTAGTACTTCAGCAGTTCAGTTATCTTTATTGGTAACTATTAAATCAGTAAATTTTTAGTAATGATTGTACTAAGCTGTAAGGGTGCTAAGTATGCACACATTTGTTAAGGTGCTGATCAGGATAATTACTTAATTATTAATTACTATTAAAACTAACTTCTGCTGAGGCTTGGTTGTATACTTTTCAGAGTGATTTCCACCTTTCAAAGACGATGTCGTTTTTACTTCGTCATGGTGCTGAGAAGCTTCAGCTGCCAATTCAGTCCGGTGAGTTCATCTGTAAACATCTTAGTACATTACATTACGTTTCGTTTTATGAGTATATTTCCAAGTGATTTCCTTTTATTAGTTGCTCAATGTCACTTCTCCTACTTTAACTGGATGGCCCACTGACAGTTTACCTATGAGTTCGCCTTTCACCTCTGCATCCAGGGTTCAGTTCCTGGTGCAGCTTGTGACAGTTCATTTTCACGCCATCTAAGTCTTAGGGGAAGGTTGTTAACTTGTTGGGTTTACTGCTGTGTTTGCACTCCAGAAGAAACATCCCATAGCATGCTTCTGACAACTGTTGTTGAAAGATGCACATAATAAATGAGCAACTGCCTTACCTTACCTTAACTTTACCTGATGCTTACCAAAGCCTAGAAGACATTTACCGCATTTACCAGGACTTGTTAGGCAAATGGTATTATTGCATTAATTTATTATCTTGGCTTTGGTTACACTGCTATCATATTAGTTACTTATTATGTTTATGTAGCACCTGTGTTTATTGACAAGCATCAGTCAGTGATGAAGCAGTTGTGTGTTAAAATATTGTTACAGGGGCTCGACCTACTTTTGCATTGCTTTGGTGAAATTTATGTGGGGCCTCTTGCAGAATATAACTTGAGCTTTAGAATCAGTTAGAGGCAGCCTGACATATGTGCCTTCATTTGGTATTCTCATTGATGCCCAGAAGGCATCAGATCAGTGAGGTTCTGGATCATCAGTCTTTCAAGTTCAGACTTTTGTTTTAGTTTGATGCATGTGTTTTAAGGTTTATTTTAGTTGCAGTATTTTTTTTGGTATTTATGTAGTGCAACTGTATAATGACAAGACTTCGGTTAGTTTGGTTTTAAGAACTCGCACAGGGCAATAGCTTGATGAATGAGCTACCTTTGCAAACACAAGAGTTTCTAGTTTTTTATTTTATCAGACGGATATATGTTCGTTGAGGATCTCCTTTCTTGCAAAGACCTGAGATCTTACAAAGAGGAAGACGTGAAGAGGGTCGTTCAGGATAATGACAAGCAGAGATTTCTCCTGACTCAGGATCCACAGACAGGTCGCCTCAAAGTGCGTGCCAACCAGGGACATACACTTGTGGTAGGAAAATTCCCTCTTCACTTTGGAACTATCCATGATTTAAATAAATAAGTTTAATTGAGTTAAAACTGTTGGCCTTTGATTCATGATTAATAAGGGAAGTTGCCATTGCTGTGGGTGGCTTGATGCATTTTGTTAATCAGAATGTTAAATGTTATATTTGACTGGGCTTCAACCTGTGATACATCAGCGTTCATTTCTGATCTCAGTCCCCCAACCTTTTCAGGATGGCTTTTCCCAAGCCAATTAATAACTAGAAGTTTTGTGCAAAAGCACCTAAAGAAACATAAATTTTCTTCTTGGATTATCTCCATTTCGTCTGAATTAATGCTTTCTTTAGCATCTTTATCATAATGTGCAAGGCTTCAATTAACGTGCGCTTCAGTTGACGCCATAGTAAAGAAATCACAAACCGTTGGAGAAGCCCAGTCAAAATCTGTTGGGTTAGGTCAACAAATTATAATATGACTTGAACCTGTTAAATGTTTCTTGTTTTGTTTTGCATCTGGTTTCAAACTTTCCATTCAGTTTTTGTCCCAGTCTTTGCCCATATGCGATCAAAATCATGATAGGAAGTTTCCAAACCTGTAGCCCTTTTTTGGGTGGCGGTCTGTCACTTTCATTGTTAAAGCTTTATAAAAATATGTGTCAAGTCTACTGGTGAAAGAATTTAACATTATTGTAAGTGGTTGTTACCATGAACATAGTTAAACAACTTTTAAATGGCAGTACATGTTTGCCTAAATGCTAATTTGCAAGATACATTGCCATCCTTTGATCCTGGACAAATGAATTGTCTTCTCAACTATCTTCTCAAGGGTGATATACATCTGAAGTAAAGCTATTATCAGTCCTTTTTTCCATTGCCATCAGAATTTCATTATCTGTCAGTGGACACTTTCCCATTTCTTGTGCGATAAATCCCAGATATTTTCGTATTTTGACTGTGGCTGGTGTATAATTAGTGACAGTATAGACTAGACATCTACCGATTGAATTGCAGTTGGTTATGGCTATAGCATTTTGTGTGTGGTTATTTTATCATATGAATGATATTAGGTTTGAGTAAAACTGGAAGCCGCTTACCTTATGGTCAGTATGGTTTACTAAGGTGTGACCAGCAGTGGTAAATTATGCTTGCTACTACCATTAAAGGGTTAAGGAATGAGCTCATGAAAAATCATAAATTTTGACTGGACAAATGTTTATGACAAATTTATGACAAAGTAGTGGTCTTATTAGTGATGCTGATGGAAGTTGGCTTCTGTGCTGGCTGTATTATCTGTTATATTTGCTTTTGAACAGGTTCCCGACTTGGAACTCCAGCCGATCACCAGTGCCAGTGATGTGCCTGTCGTTGTCCATGGAACTTACCACAATTCCTGGAAATCTATTCAGAAACAGGTCATTATTTTTTAGGATATTTATTTATTCACTTGTGGTGTATTTATTTAGTGGTATAGTGACCGACTGTTAATGGATCTTTGCCTTTTGGCCAGAATTATTTTTGGTGCATCGTGAAATTGATGATCTGTTGTCAGGCTATGTAACCCATATGAGGAAAGATTGTTCTGTTGTTGTAGTTAAGTAAGTAAGTAACCTTTTTTGTGTCCAACTAGTGCATGACTCTGTGTACCGGTGTATGCATGGATGTAGCATAGAACATTAACTGAAGTTCTCTGTTGCCAGATCTGTATTGCTGTTTACAGGCAGCCCATAGAACTATGGTCCCCTCTGAGTCTAACGTTTGTACCTCAATATCCAGTTTACTTTATCCTTCACGCCAAGACATGAAAATAATTATACACTTGGCACAACAATTTGTCCTAGAAATCCTTTGAAAATCTAATGTGGGAATTCAATAACTTCAGATGCAGCATGCTTTTGCAGTGATTGGCTTGTGTATGTGGAGAATAAATTACCAGACCCTGTATAAGAATTGGTCATGTTTGTGAAAATAGTATTTGACAACCTGACAGCCGTCTGGTCTGCTGGAACAGTTCTTGACAATTCTCTTTGGTAAATTGTAATAGGAATTTTAGTGTACATGTTTACTGGGTTACAGGGGTTGAGTCGAATGACGAGAAATCATATACATTTCGCTGCTGGTGAGCCAGGTGCTGATGGAGTCATTAGTGGTAGGTACCACTTGTCAGTCAGTGACCCAGCTGCTCTGTCCATCTTTTTGTTTTGTACATTTGGCTGACAGAATGATATATAAATGTAAAATAAATGTACAAGTTTTTGGTATAGCGACTGTATGGCCTTGACCCTGCTCATTTTTCAATGAATTAATCGGGTGAGATCGTTCACCACCGCTGCTCGTTTGAATGGGCGCCATTCTGTTTAAGGTCCCCATGTATGGACTGTGCTAGCCCAAGATTCAAATCTGTAAAATATGCCACAACCGGACGCGAACTGAGATCCTCACGCTCAGAGGTGTGCTTGACCTACACGCTAACCAATGTAACTAACTGGGCAAGCTATAATCAGTGCTGTATGGTTGATAAATGTGTAATGCGGTATGGCTGTTGCTCGTTTGTGGCGCATCTGTCTATAATAGGTCAGTGATGTGAAGTGTGGTTATTTATGCAGTAATTAGATAACTTATTGAGAGATCAGATGAGACCAAAGAGCAAGTCTAGTTTTTTTTTTAAATGAAATTTTTTCTTTGTAGGGATGCGTCAGTCATGTGAAGTTCTAATTTTCTTAGATTTGGAAAAAGCACTAAATGGTATGTAGTTTCTTATTTTTAATCATTTGTCACATGCTGAACTTTGAGGTCTTATCATGTAATTGGTCATCAATGAGAGAATTAATTTAATTAATTCTGCCAGAAGTCAATAAAAAAGTGACATAGACATTCATTTTATCTGCCTTTGAAACCCAAATAGGTTAAGTTATAAATTTCATTTGTAGTATTAGTAAAAATGATAGTTGAAAGTTCCGGTGATGGCTGTTTCTCCTGACCAGGGTCAAAGAAGTTACTATTCCGTGTTGATATCTGTCATTTAATTTACAAAGTTATTTACTGATCTCAATATTATTTGTGCATAGTCTTGCAACTGTGTACTGCATCTGCATGGAGACCTGCTGGTCCTGCTGTCGTGAGCAAAGATGTAGGCACACCATAATTTCTCGTGTATTGGACCGGCTTTCTGGGACAATCTTCCTCTGAAAATACGTACTTTTCCCCAAAGAAACTGCTCGAGAAACATTTTAAACTTAATTAAATCTCCCCTCTTTAGAACTGTTAGACAGCCGTGTTTTAGAGCGCTTGTGAGGTTCTTAAAAGGTGCTATATAAATAGCCAGATACATACAATGAGAGTTGTTTGCCAGTCTGTTAAAAGTGACAACCAATTAAGTAAGTAATTCTTCAGTCAGTTGTTCACTTACCTGGTTGTACATCACCTGTTGGCTTGTTAAGTGATTCATGCAAATTGTTTACTCTTTAACTGCTTGTTTGATTGAAAGATGTTCTGTGTGGCCACCAAACCTTGCTCGACTACTGTACTTTCTGAAACACTCATCCTATGCTAATTAAGTCAATCAGATATTTTTATTGGTTTGCATTTGTCTTGTTGTCTTCCTTTGATTATAGTTGGACACAGAAACTCTATCATGTAGCTTTAAAGTAGCATTTGCATGTTTTTCTGCAAAGCTGTAGTAGTGTAGTTGTTTTATTGGCCTACTAATGAAATGTAACTGAAGTTTTTGTTGCATATTAGTTGGTATGAATGACTTAACTTTGCTTAACAGGATGTTATTTTATTTTCAGATGGACTCAAGTTTTTCCGTTCTGCAAATAATGTGATTCTCAGCTCGGGTGATGACAAAGGAATTGTGGCACCAAAGTACTTCAAAACTGTTGTTCAGCGTAGTCCCCGTAAGTTACTGAGTGACCAGGCGAGCTCACCGTTATTAAATAAACAAAAAAACTCAAATCTCAGACCTTGGCTAATGATGCATAGCCAGATGCACTCCTACTAACCACCCTCTTAATCACCTTCCTTCTTATAGTCATGCTCCTGCAGATTCCAATGTGCATTAGAGGTTTGTTGTCAAATGTCTTGGACTGTGAGCCAGCAACAAGTTTTGTAAAGAAATTTCAGCCAATTTTGTAGATGTTTAATAGATCATCACTTTTCAGTGAAACTTTTTAGTTATACATTGCATATATTTATGTATTTTATTTCACTTAAGACACACCTGTTTTGATCAGTTAGACATCCATGTGTGCATGGTGTCTTGATGCATACATACATATGTGCATACATAGATACTTACATTTGGATGGCATAGTGCGGCAGATTGCTTATGTATTTGCTTTTCACCAGAGGTTCGAATGCTGGTTCACATGAAATCAAGAGTTTGTGGTAAAGCCACATGAAGAAAGGTTGCCGTTACTACATCAATTATTTTAAGGAGTCTGGATTTGATTTTTACAGTTCTGCTGTAACATTCTGTTCATTTTTATATTTGCAAGTCTTCACTTGGTGTGTTGTTTTGTTGACTGTTTTAGGAATGCTACTGATGTAGGCTTTGAATGTGATTTCCATTCTGAAGCTCAGTCATCTCATTTGACTTGCTAAGCTGAGATTACATCAGCTGAAGACCAATAAGAAACTGGTATTTGTCGCTTCTCCATGATTTTCAGTTTAAAATTTTGTTTTTACGTCTTAATTTGTGATTTCAGTCATCCTGAGTTGAGTTGTTTTGCCACTTCGTGACTGCTTCCTCGTATTTCCCTTTTATCTCATGTCTGTTATCTGCCTGGTCTCTTTTCTCATTTTGTTCTTTTCAGTGATTAACTGACTCCTCTGGTACTATGAACAAGTGTGTCATAGCAAATATAAGCAAGATAGTCATAGTTGAAATTATTAGCCTGTTCACTGAGTGCCTTGCTTGTGCAAGGTAGTGCAGAATTGATCTGCTAATTGGTTCACATGTAGTGTGCAATTTGCAGATCAACCCATTGACTGACATCATATAAATAAATGCTGTAGATAAATCAATAAAGTGACGAAAAACAGTCTAAATTTAATTCTTGTCATGAACTGTAGTCCTTGTGTGCTTTAGTGGATAGGAAAAACCCCAAACGAATCATTCAAATGCCGGTTCAAGATGAACTTTCTGACGCCCACTGTTGTCAAAGATAGTGAAGGCGGCGTTAAATAAACTAAGATCGAACACAAATTTTGAAATGGATTCGCTAAATGAAAGTGTAATGTGCCACTGGCCACTCTGGAAACAAAGAGCATGAAAGAAATGCATGGTTCTATTAGTAAGACGCTGGTGACTGTTGAGAAAGGCCGTGAAACCAGCTTTTGTCATTATGCTTTGTTTAAGCTAACTGTCACAAAATCATTTGGTAGCTCAGTTACTTTTAGCTCTGAAATGAAACTTTTCTGCTGATGCCTTTTAACTTGCTCTTTATATGGTGTCTGTAAAAGAAATGTGTGGTATTAAGATATGTACTCAGAAGTAAAGTATTTTATTATTTGATAAGATTCGTACTTAAATGTTATCACTTTTAAATGCTGTTTTACAAATCGCCTAAGACACAACTCACTGACCTAAATGATGCTACAACCCATCGAGAACAGCAAGTTCATCTTTGTGCATCTGCTTATTCTGCTCGGTCCCTTATGTCATGTTGGTCTCAACTTCTTACCTTTTTCACATGGCTTACTAATATAAGAGAATACAAACCAAGTGGTATTACAATACTGTATTTCTCAATACTAATCTGTGAGTGAACTCTCTGCATATACAGGGCTACGTAATGGCAATATCAGCCTTAATGTCAACATCTTGACACCAATAACACCAGTAACATCTGAACACAATTCTTGCCACAATCAAGGGTTATGACTGCTGCAAGATTTACAGCTGTTCTGGTTCAAACGTTATTGTTAATTTTACAGTTCAAATGAATCAATAACATTTAAGCTGTGTTTCAAATGGTGGTAAGTGCTAAGGGAGATGATTTGACCTTTTTGATGAAGAGGAGATTTAGTAGTCACAGTGAAAGCAAGAGATTCTGAGACAAAGTAAAATGATATAAAACTGGCATTGCCTGGATCCTGAAGTTTGTGCAGGCATTATGGTGCATGCTGGTGAAACAAAATGGTGGTATGGCGACCATCTGAATAAACTGTAGCCTTACAGCAATGTCTCTGGGATCAGACTGTGAATTACTAAGCCATGTAACCCATGATTTTTACAATTATATGGCACCACTATCTAATGATAAGTTGATGGTGCTAAGTAATTGTGTCAGACTGCTCATAGAATCTCGTTAACACTGACAATTAAGACTTCACTGTCAAGCAACTGTCAAGGATCGGCATTCGATTTCTTGGATTTCATTACAGTGCTTTTCAGCTAAGAGGACTGCATCTTAGAGAACTATCGCTGATCAAAGTGCATAATGGTATAAATAAATGACTTTACTGCCTTGCCATACCAACTGAATGACATTCTAAGGCAGTGCAGTTGTGAAGTAAAGGACTGTGGCTCTAGACGGCACTGTGAAAGGAGAGAACAGAGGTTACCATTAACGCAGCAAACACTGTGACACTGAGGCTTATTGATGACACCTTCAGTTTAATGGAGCTGCATGACACGCCTTTATCCAAGCTTTTCAGGAAAGTTTCAGTTTCCGAGCCTTCAAGAAGAATTTTGCTGCGAGAAGACTCCTCACTCTTCTCGTAATAAGACGGATCTGTTCAAAATCATGATTTTACAATCATTCAGCAGAAGTACTGAACAGTATTATTATTACAAAAATTGTTAACACGCTCATATCAAAGTCACTGAAAAGCGAATCAGAGGTGGAAAATATTAGTTACCATGTCGATAAGTGAATGTTAGGCAATTGTTACATGATACTATCAGTCCTTTTGGAGAATGTTTCTGAGGCTGAAAGATACTTAGTTCTGGGATATTGGGCCAGGAGCGCCTCTGAAGAGTTTTACCTTGAAATTGCGCTTTATAAGTTTCTGATTACAATTACTTTGGGAGTGCACAAACAGGTCCACAGCAATAACATTTGGCCATTATTAATGTGCTACATGGTTTGACATTGAGTTATTGTCAGTTTCACATGATGTACTGGGATTTGAACCCTGGAATCAGAGGTGAAAGGCAAGCATGTTAGCAATCTTCCAGTGTACTACTAGTCGTACAGGTAGTATGGAAGGGTTTCATATTCATTTGGGCTAATTGTAAATGTAGAGTGTACACGATTTTCTATAGTGACCGTATGGCCTCAACCCTGCTCATTTTAAAATGAATTTAAGGTCCTCGTGCATAGACTGTGCTAGCCCACAGATTAAAATTTCTTAAATAAGCCATGATTGGGTTGCGAAATGGCATCCTCACACAGATAACCCTAGATTAATGTATTATGCTAGATGCCTATAACCATATTCTTCACTATTCAAAAAGTAATCATATTCCTTTGTCAGGAGTTCACAATTCATATTGTTTGCCATTTCATTCATGCATTGCAAGTGGTCATAAAAGTATTGTCGAAATAGAAATAATCATGATAATCAAAAACCTGGCAAAGGGGATGTTTTGAAGTGATGGTGGCACTAAAACAACATGCAGATCAAAAGAGAGGCTATTCCAGACAAATGGCACAACCATTAAAAGGCACGACGTGCACTGTTGAAATGCATGCAAAAGAACCTCAAGTTCAGCTCAGGACCTGGAGCAGATTTCTGCGGCCAGCAAAACCTGAAACAGGGCAACAAAGCTCTTGGAAGGATGCAGACACATTCCTCAGTTGGCATCGCCACAGCCACATTAATGTATGTGGCCTAAGCAAAGGGACCACTTGTCACATATCATAGTAACTATTGCTTGCTACTGTGACTACTTCACAAAAAGTAATATCTTATGGAATAGCTGGCACCACGAAATATATCAACTAACCACAAAGACATGTTGTGGTATTCGATGGTGAGTCACAGTCTGTCACATCTTTGCAGGGTGGGCTAGTACCTAAGAAAAGAAAGTGCTTCAATTTATCAAGTAATAGAACTATGACACTGAGGTATAGTGTGAATCCATGCCTTAAAAAGTTTCAGAAAAAATCAGTCGATTTAAGCGTATAATCTAAAACGAAAGTCTGAAGGTCAGGCTACAAGGGTCGAATGTTCCCTCTAAGCTGGGGCTGCTTAGCAGTTTTGTGGCTCCATGCTCTGTAAAAAATGGTCAAACAATAAAATGTTATCCAAGAAACCTTTCTGTGCAGCAAGTTCAGAAACCCAAGCACTGAATTGCGGCTTATAGATAATGTTGCACAGGCCATCAACAAGAAGTTCTCAATTTAATGCAATGCGAAAACTTCCCCCAGAGTTTGTTTCATAGTATTTCATGTACTTAATTGGTGATTATCGCAACTGTAAACTCTAGATTTCTACAGTACTTAAAGAAAGCTAAATCACGGAAACCAGCTTATTCACAGGCACTAATACAAAACAAAATTGATATGTAACATAAAACATTAACCTTTTTCGGAAAGGTCAGATTGGTTCCTGGTCAAAATCCAAGGGTCAGACATACAGTCAGACGGCCGTTGTGGATGGTGTTTGGAATTTGAGCAGTAAAGTAGATAACAGAAAGAGAAGGAATTTGTGGATAGTATTTGCGGTAAATGAGTGTTCACAATAAGGCAAACTACTAACATTAACAAAAGTTGTTAACACGTATAGTAACCTACACTTGGGAACAAGGTAAAGTCCTTGTTCAAATGCACATACAACACTATATTTCTTACAACTTTAGCACATTACAATATCAGCATGGAAAAACTGGTGCTTGAATGTTCAAGTGTTGGTTGTCTGCTACAAAATTAAGCTAGAGAGTTCCAGGACCTGCTTACTGAGGTTAAGTTAATATCGTGCCAAAGAAGGTGCAGTGCAACAACAAAATCGCTACCCAAAGTTTACACAATCCTTATAATTGATTTCTACTCAGAATGGAAACGTACGATAACAGTACGTAACACTTATAGCTGTAATGTATTAAACTTGGGGTAAAGTAATTGAGATATTATGCTGCACAAGTGAGTGAATAAGTTATTTGCAGATTACAGTATCTGGACCATACTCACGACAGAGGCCATTTTCAACCTGTAGATGAGTAGGTGGGCACTGTGTACCTGGCAGTCCAGTTTTGTATGGCTGGACTGGAACACCACCCGCCAAAAGCCTGTTGCCCCTACAGTGCAATACCACACACGAAAGACACATAATTTTACTGGAACACTGAAATAATAAAACTAAAACATGTTCATTGAGCCCTCAGTTGGCAACAAGTTGTCCTGGTTGGTGCAACGTGGGGGCCCTCTACGTGCACGATCAACATGGCTGGCTGGAGCAACACTTCTCTCTTAATGCTTTCTTTAACAGTCCTGCCATGGCAGAAGTCATTGCACAAGCTATAAATTCTCAATAATAATAATAATAACAATAACCTAATTTTTTTTAGTTCCTTAGGGATCACTTCTGCCTCAGGTAAAAAAGAATAATAATCATAATGATGATTATGATGATCATCATAATAATAATAATAATAATAACAACAACGATAATAATAATGTTTCATCCCAGTGCTGATCTGACGGATTTGTATTTCTTTCTGGGTTGGTCTACCTTATATCAGCTGCTTCTGGAGATCAATGCCAGGTTCTGCTTCTTATCTAAATTTCCATCTTTATCCACCATAATGCTTTTGCTTTAAGGCACCTCTACCAATTTCCTCGATAACTGGAAGAGGTGAAATTTCCCAACAAATTTTACTTTTCCTGAGACAAAATTTCTACCAAAAGTTTAAAATAAAGACAATAATATAATTGTGCATAATAATAATAAATCACCAACTTAGCAATTCCCAATATAAATTATCTAAAACATAATTAGTGTAGTATTGCAAAGGATCAATTCTACAATAGTTCAAAATTATATTCTATGATTGGTAAAAATACTCACAATGCAGGCAATATTTAATAACATTTAGAAAACATACTCAGGTGAGTAATTGCAGACGAGGTTGAAGACGTCTTTATCTATCCTGCTGCTTGCCAGGTATATTGGACAGTAGACAATGGCACATCCCAGGTAGATGGTTTCAGCCCACACCACCTGTTAATCCATTCAGACCACACTTAAATATAATATGCAAATGTATATGTAAGCCTATATTTAACCACCTCTTAATCCGCTTAAGTCACTCTTCAATTGCATAGTCTGAGAGCAAATCATTTGGGCATCAGTCCTTGGCTAGCTGCGTGCTGGGAACGAAAATTAGCTAATAATGGTCCTAGCCAGTTATTTCCAGTATCATAATTGCAATCTCAAGAGTCCTACATTACTCAATGAAAGCCAAGTCGCAGGAACCAGCTTATTCAAAGGTGCTCAGTCAAAACAAAAATCAATAGACAGGAAGGGTTCGGTTTCAGGTTGAGATCCAAGAGTCGGGCGGGCGGGCAGGCAGGCAGGCAGGCATCTATGGTGGATGGTGTTTGGAATTGCATAGCAATCCCATAAATTGTTGACTGTTTCATTAACTGTTTGCTCTTCGTGTTGCTGTCTTTGTATACATAGTTTGTTATCAAGTGAGGCCTTTTCTTTTGTTAATAATTATCAATTACCTACCTACTTATCTACCTACTTACCTACCTAATTATTTACTTACCTACTTAACTCTGAGAACTACAGTTGACAAATGCAAATTACAAGAAATCTGTGACTGCTTTTCACAACAACCTCTTCATTGGTTAATTCTCACCTGCTTGTAATGCCTACATCTGTTGTTCTGATCGCAAGGTGATCGATTTGTGGAGTTGAAATCCATCCTCTCATTGTAAAAGTCTTCAACGGCAGATTTAACATTGTATGACCCTGTGTTTGTGACATAATTAAGGTTAGTGGTAATTCACTTATTAAATAATAACTATAAAGCTGAAGGCACACCACTTAAATGCCAGAAATGTGGCTGTGCTGTTATAGAGTCTGTTGGCCAATGCACAAGCATGACCAAGCAGTCTAATGACAGAAATCCAAAATATCAGAAACAGCCCTCAGGGGCATGGTCTTAGTTTTGAAGAATCTTTCAGGACAGGAACCCACAGAAACAATCTAAACACAGAGAAACATCTTCCACATCTATGGCTTGAAAACAATAACCATTATTTCTGAATTTATTAAGCGCAACTATCCAATGATAAAGCAGTGATCAATTGCACTGAGCAACTGTGTGTGAAGAACTTCCTCAAGATTGCTACAGAGTAACCATCACAGAGGAGGCTCGAACCTCTACTCTCTGTCTTACAAGATAAACCCTAACAAACCAATCTGCTACCGTGTCACAAAGTAAGATTTCAATCTGTGTTGTTGTTAGACGTGAACTGTCAGCTTGACATAATGCAGTAGGATACAAACCCCATGTTCAACGGTGATGTTTTGCAAAAGACACACAAGCTTTGGTCAGTAAGGCATGGACACATTTTTATCATCTCTAGTGACAATGCACTGGTATTATATTCAGAGGAATGATTGCAATAGTAACCTAAACCATACAACTTTTCCTAACCGGTTGTATAACATGACAGCAAGACAAGAAACTCAGCATCATGTAAGCACAGTATTATAACAACGAGGCATAAGAGTTTAATGCAAAATAAGGATAAATGTAAATGTACACGTTTTTCTATAGCGACCGTATGGCCTCTACCCTGCTTATTTTACAATGATTTAATGGGCGAGATCCTTCACCACTGCTGTCCTTTAAGGTCCCTGTGTATGGACTGTGCTACCCCATGATTCAAATCTCTTAAATAAGCCACGACTAGGGTGTGAACTGGCATCCTCATGCACAGAGGTGTCTTGATGTACGCATGCAGCTAACCAGGCTAGGTAGACTGGGAAAAGAGCAGTAGCCATATTCTAATCCCAACAGACTGCAAGCCGAAAATTAATCCTATGGTCTACAACGAAATGAATGAACCCAACAATTGATGATCGTATACCACTGACCAATTCCTGCCCAGATAATCTGCCCAATGCCTATTCCTGGGTGTCTGTATTTGTCCGGTAAGCTGTCTGGTAATCCTTCATCATAGCGACACGTCAAAGCCCAATACAATGCAATCTCCTCCAGTTCTAAGCTCCACACCTTTTTCACAACAGAACAGCACAATCAACAACAGAAGCATGCAGTTGTAATCTTAGCTGGCCTGTAACTACTTTTAAACTGTCCTATAATGTGGGTTTTTATTCATGGGCATTCCTAATCTTAACTGAAAAATAAATGTAAATGTACAAATTTTTCTAAAGTGACTGCATGGCCTAGATCCTGCTCATTTTTCAGTGAATTCATCAGGTGAGATCCTTCACTGTAAATGAAACAAACAGTAAGTAATTTGGCCATATATATATATGTTATATATATTATATATATATTATATATATATATAATATATCTATATTATTCAGCCGTTCTTACATTCATTCCATCAGTGGATGTAATCATCTTGATCGATGGTAGTTTAGTGTTGCTGGGTCAGCACTGCTGAGGAGCTTCATAGGATGCTCTATATAAATTTCCATTCACGTGGTGTTTCACTGACTTAATTAATCCATTACAAAAAGAACTGTTTAATATTTTTAAAATGATTTTATTACCGACATACCTCACCCTTTGTATATTTTGAAAACGTTTCTTTTTCTTTTTTGACTGAGATCAAAAGTTTGAAGTTTTTGTTAGCACTAACCATGTGGATCATGTTTGACGCTTGCGAATTGTCAACCACTCTCCTCCAGTGATTGTGTGCAACAAGTAAATCTATTCGCTCCTCGTGGGTGACTCCTCTTTTCTTCTTATCTGGTTTGTGATTGCCATATACGTCTCGTTTTGACTTTCTCGCTTTGTCCAATTCCTCACCTTCCGAATTAAACATGAAAGATTTACGGTCTGTAGGGTTATTTTCTTTCAGTCTGTTTAATAGTTCTGTTTTGTTGTGATATATTTTTGTATTGTCGCACATTTTTAATGCGTTCTCGGTCCGAATTTGTTTTAAGTTTTTAATGCCATTCACCACTTTCCGCGAAGAACTGTTACTCGTATCTCTAGCGAAAAATGCTAAAAGTAAAATGCAGCCAGTAAAAGACGTCATATCAAGTGCAATAATAAAATTAACAATTTTAAATTGCTACGTGTTGTTAGTCCTACAGGTTAGATATTATTATAGCATTAGGCCAATGTTAGAACATTATTTTGAAAATTATGAAAGCGTAGTGCTGTGACGCGAATTACCATACATTTTGATGACACTAGGTTGCAATCATGACATCATTAGCCGAAACCGCCCATGCCTTGGACATTGTATTTTCCACTCCATAAATAAATAAATAAATAAATATTTTTATTGCTTGCGTTCTTTAATTGTCAGTTTTTAGCATTTCTTTCACCAATTTTTATTGCTGATAGTTTTAGCATTAATTCGCCAATGTTTTAGCGAGCTTTTAATTTTAAAGTGTAACACCGTTTCAGTTTTGCAAACTTTCATGTACAGTTTCAGTTGGCCAAGTTAACTGAAATAAATAGGGGAGATTTATATTATAACTAAAATGCTAGATGCAAAGATAGTACAAAGTCCTTATGAGTGCTCTAACAGTTCATACATGATCTTGTAAAAAATCGTAAAAATAGCTTAGTTTAAGGAGTAGAGGAGTAGGTGCTCTTATAATAAGCTGTGAATAAGTTGGTTCTCTCGACTTAGCTTTCTTTGGGTGTTGTAGAAATCTTGAGCTCATGGTACCGGTTTCAAAGATCTTTGCCGGGTTCAAGTTTTAGCATGAGTTACATCATATCGAAAACTGGTTTTTGGTGCGATAATACCACAGACTACATATTATTCATATAGTTAATAATGTTGTTGAAGGCATCGATGCGGTTGTTATAGTGTGGCGCCACCCTGAGAGTGAAAGTTGAGTGCTTGTTTGTGTTTCATTTAATTTTCCAAATCAAACCCGAACTTTCCATATATAACGTCATAGCTGATAATGGGTAAATATGTCTTTAGTCAACTGGTAAGTTCATTATCTTTGATACTGTAATAGGCAATTTGCCATTTCTGGTCGTTTAGTGGTTGATAAGTCGACAGACTTTTAACATGTTCCCGGTCCATCTAAGCACGCATACGTCCGAATGGAAGGATATTGCTGTTCAGCGTAGTTAACCCTGGAGCGTTGAATTTGTCAATGCATACTGTTACTGTGTATTTGACACCTTTTATTAGATACTTCTTAAACAATTGGTCTGTAATATCCCAAAAAAAATTCGGCCGTAAGCTCGAAATTTCAAAAACGCTACGTAAAAGCTAAGCGCAGGGCACCAGCTTATTGACACATCTTACACAGGATTTATTCCTTCATTCGGAGAATTTACACAGCCTCCGTGCAAGTTAAGTATTTGGAAGTGTATTTAGCTTGCGTAGACAGCAGAAGACAGATATTTGTTAAGGTGTAACTTGCTAAGGGGACAACCAGTTTGCTCTGTTTAGTTGACTGTAGGTTGAGGCCAACCAAACATGAGAGGGTGAAAATGATTTTACAAATGTGAAGGTCTATTACCTTGATGGCACTGCCTAATCCATGAGAGAATCTTAATTCATCATGCAATACCCAGACTTTGCCATAACCCATTTGCCTTGACTGAAAACACGAGTGATTAATGAGTTCAACTCTTTAATATTGCTAAGCTCTGTTGAATGTTTTTTATATCATATTACCTACCATCACATAACTTCTGGTTTCTCTGACCTATAGGAATTCAACCTGGCTTCTTCAATGGATTTTGATTACAGTTTCACTTGAAGCGACCATCAGTTGACGCCTTATGAGGCATCTTGATAACAGTGCTATAGAAGTCATTGGATTAGATTAGATTAGGTCTTACTCCAAAATGAATTGGCCAACCAAATGTTCCTTCTGATTCCATGGCATTCAAATGGCTGTATGTCTTTTAAAACTGGGTTTTAGGTAGAGACAAAATGGAAGAGCTTGTCCAAAATGACAAGGAAACCTCGGAGCATAGTGGACCACAACAGCAAGTCTGGTAACCTGATAAAATCGTCCGACGACTCTGTTGAGCCTCTAGAGGTAATCATAAAACTTTGAACACTTTGAAAAAGGACAAGTATAAAGACAATTTGCTGTCTATTTTGGATAACCCAAATTTAACCCAAATTTGGGTTTTCTTGGTTGACAGTAATGAAGTTCTTAGTAATGCCAGCTGTTGAAACTGCTGAATCAGACAAAACAAGCACACGCTAACAAATAAATGGTATGTATTTGTTCAGAATTCAATTGTAAACAATTTTCACGTTTGCTCTTTAGCTCTATCTTCATTGGTTGATGAGATGTAATGTTTTTACCCTCAAGGTGTGAAATGGAATCAAAACCCCAGAAGAAATCATGTAGTCAAGGATTAAATGCTCAACAACCTTCTGTGTTGTCCAGCAAGTAGAGTTTCTTAAAAGTAAATCTTCCTTAGTACCACTTACCGATGCTGTGGATTGATTTTCAGAAGCCTAACTGATACAAGTGAATGGTGTTACTGACTGGTTTCGAGAAGCCAGCGTTTCTATATAAAATTACCAATGCTGTTGACTAACTGCTTATTTATTACATGTCTGTATTGACATTAGTACTTCAGTGCACAGTTTGTGTGAAATTGAAAATAAAGTATATTGATTGAGATGCAAACATAACAGATGCAAAGTCGATGGCCTTTCCTTGTGAATGGAATGATGCACTAAGACTTGAAGACCAATGAAGTTCTGAGTGAGAGGCTGATACCTGAACAGACTTCCATTGGTCCATCAAGAAATATAGTTATGTAACCGTGATAAAACAGATAGAACAGGAACATAAGGTCACTGGAAAAGATAACCAAACTGAAGAAATAAACCTAGATTTAGTAAGATGCCGAGGGTTGATGTGTCTTTGGAGATTGCTTGAAGAAATAATTTGAACGAAGTCCTGCTAATCCATTCGACGTAAACAGTGAACTTGTTGTGTTATCGTTTTTGCCAGGCTTTTGGGTACAAGCCGGGAGTGAAGCCAGTGGCAATTGCAGCCGCTGGGTCATTCTGTGCTAACAACGACAACGCGAAGACCTCTGACGGCTCCCAGGCGCCTTCCTTACGATCATCCGCTACGAAAGGGACGTCAAAGACGCGTTCCCGAACAGTGGTGGCTCACAATCTGCGACGACAGACCAAGACCCATCAGGACCGCGTCCTACAGACGCTGCACAGAATGCACGAAGAGAACAAAGCGCTTGCCGCTGAACGGATGGCAACTCAGAAAGCCATGCATGAACAGAAAATCGCTTTGTTTGGCCAGTTTCTCGATTTACTTAAGGCTGCCACGGCCACTAGCAACAGTTACAACAGTCGATCCATTGATGCTTCTTAGCTGCTAGATTATCACCCCATTTACTAGAAGTACTGTTGTGTCAGAAAAGACAGACTATTGAAGAAAACGGTTGTAAGCTTTAACCGAAAGACTATCAAAGAAAACGGTTTTAAGGTTTAAACAAAAGACTGTTAAAGAAAAAGGTTTAAGCTTTTATCGAAAACAGTTGTAAGCTTTCACTGACAGACTATCAGAGAAAATGGTTGTGAGCTGTCGTCGACAGACAACTGAAGAAAATGGTTGTAAGCTTCTTTCACTGAGAAACTATTGAAGAAAACAGTTGTAAAGCTTTAACCAACCACTATCGAAGAAAAGGAACTTGTAAGCTTTTATGACAACTAAGTGGACATAGACAAAACAGTGCCCGGATGATTTAAAACAGAACTGACTAACAGTCGGATGAAATGGTGTTCAGCTGATATTGAAACAGTTGAGTTAAATTTTTCATGCCTGGTGTGTGTTTACACTATGCTACTTGCCAGACTTGTGCAAGTTGTTAACTCGTGTTTAAACATGACTGTTAGATGAAATGTGTGGTATCTGGTAGATACATCAGAATTTTGTGCTGAGCTACGAAGAGTAGAGAAGTTTACGAAAAATAAATGAACTTGGAGAATCAAGTTAACCATGTTTAAAAGACATTTTCCAGCCATTAATGATATCTGGTCTTGTGCTTTTCCTGCTTGCGGTTAGAAGTGGCTGATTAACGGGTCAAAACTCCGCACTGAATGCAAAGTAATATACATGTAGTAACTTAAGGTCTGATATATCTAAACTGAATAGTTTGATATTCGAAGATTGAAGGAATTAAAGATAGTAGATTCTATTCTACCATTCTAAATTAAATAATAGTTAATAATATAATAATAAAAATGCAATCTTCAGTAGACCACTGTACGAAATGCTGAAGGCAACACGGACTAGCTTAGACACCTGTGGTCACAGAACTGCTCATAAGAAGTATGTGGTCTGAAGGTCAAAGGTTGTGTTGACAGCAACCACATTTTGTGGGATATGGATTCGTTAGAGAACTTCAGATGGGTAAGTGACTGGGGTGGATAAGAGTGAGGCAAGAGGACAGTGGTGTGTAGTTGGGTAACTGAACCTTGAAGCTGATGAGTTTCCATAGATGAGTAGGTTGGGAGTACTATAGAGAGTTATTGGTCAGCAACAGAACTGGGGGATTTGGAGCCAGCGATAGTGGGTAGTTCGGGTGACAGCTGTCCAGCAACAGAACACATCTAGCCTGCCAAATTGTTTGGTGCTTATATACCAAAAGGATGGCAGAATTAGAGGCTGTCCATAAAGGACTTCCGCAAAGAGGGAGGGAGGTGTCATCCAAATGCGGACTAGGTGAGAGGTATGCTCAATGAGGGCGTCCGCATCTGAATTTTGTAAATATGTAGTTATTTCAGTACAATCTGTGCTTTTCAGTTCCACCTTCAAACAGCAGACAGTCCATTGCTTTGGTACTGATTAGAGTGCCTTTGCAGTGCGGGGCAGTATCAAAGCACCCCGTCCCGCAGCACAATTAACCCTGCAAGATTAACAGGGCAGCCTAAACTAGGCATTAGTAGGCCTACTCTGCTGGCAAATTCGGACATGGGGAAGAAGGGTTCTAAAGCCGGTCATTTTGGGGGCGTCCTTTATAGACAACTCTGGTCACAATGGTAGTCATTGGACGTGCGCCCAACCTAACGGGGCTCCATAATGCTTAACTTTATACTTTATGAGTGTGGAATCCACAACGCCAAACCTTATTTACACTGTGCAGGTAGAAATATACATAATCAACTTGGGCTTCAACAACCTGCTTATCTGCGTCACCCTGGCACAACAGATTGGAATACAACGCTCTCTGTGAAATTGCCTAAAATCTCAGTTTCAGCCAGCGCATCTCAAATTCATATATATATATATACACGTATGTATGTATGTAGGCCTATGTATGTAGCCTCTGTATGTAGGCCTATATATATGTGTGTATGTATGTGTGTATGTAAGTATGTATGTAGCCTCTGTATGTAGGCCTATATATAGGCCTATATATACATAGGCCTACATACAGATGCTAAATACATACACACATACATAGAACACTTTACTTAAAAGAGACGATAATGTCGAAGAAAACAACAAATATATAGGCCTGCACACGCACATACCTAGCGCGATTGCTTCAGCGCCCTGTAGCCTAGACCCTAGACTCCCTAGAGCTGTCCGCCGACAGCAGACGCCATTACTGCCTCTGTTGCAATATGGCGTCCATCGGAAAAAACCGCTATTTCTCTTTCGCGAAAATTGATTTTGCTACCCGAGACCAAGCCTATGGAAAACATCGGCGTTTAAAGAGAAGCCCGGAGCAGGGGAGGGGCATTGGGTCGTGGTCTTTGTTTAGGTGATACTAGAATCATTGTTACTGCATTACATTGTTTGGCTCAGTCAAATACGTTACTCTTCCCTTCCCTCTGGCAACTTCAGTCGTTCTTTTCTCTCTGTGTTCGATGTTGCCTTGGAAACGACGTACACAACATCCTCTTCCTTCTCGCATTCCATTCACTCCACCAATCCCAATCCCTTCTCCCCCACTACCTAATCCTCCTGTATATAAACACGGTCGTTGTCTGCTGCGATCAAAGTCTTTCCGCTCGGCAGAGATTCAGCTCTGCTTGGAATAGACTTAGACAGCGACGCCTTTGCAAGGTTGGTTTTCAATGGTAAATTTCTGCCGGGGATCGACATATGCCACCTGAACTATGAGATCCACCACTTAAAAGACGAGATCGTTGCTTAAAAAGGGAGTAAATATATTTTTGGTGACATTAGGCCTATTCGACTGCATACATCGTGTTGCACGCATTTTATGTTTCAACCGCGAATAGCGAGTATTGGCTATAGTTTCGCTAGATACTTTAGGCTTAAATTTGAGTTTTGCAAAATTTGGAGATTCGCCACCTTTGGATGAGAAATTTAACCACTGGCTACTCATTTTGTCACTATATGGTCTTCAGTTGCTTAAAATAAGATAAGAGCAGGTTTTTAAATGCAGTTTTCACTTTGCAAGACACATAATAAAGCTCATATTAAAGCTCCTGTCTATCAGATTCAATAAACCGCCTATTTAAGGTATACTTGTTGATCAGAGTAAATCATTTAAATGAAATAGAACGTAGTCGATATTTGCAATGAAAAACAGATGCGAAGAACGACTGTAACTTGTGTCACTTGATGGCAGTTTTCTTCTCTATCCTTAGAGTCTTTTGCCTGATGGCGTGATCACTAAGGGAGCAAAGACTTTGTTTCCATTTCAGTCTCCTTTTGGTAAAGGAATAGAAGAGAAGCGATGACAGCGAAGCTTCGTCCGGTCAGCGCCGAGTCTCGTGTGGCCTGGGAACCGGAGGACCGAGGAGGAGGAGGCATCGTCAACCCGGCCGGGACTCAGTTCGACGAGGACGACATGGTCCCTTCGGCCATGGAAAGCGAGCTCTACAACAAGAAGTCTCAGGCGATGGCAGCTGCGCCGACCAACGCTGGGCAGCTGCAGCGGACCAACAAGTCACTCGGATGCTGGGGCAACTTCAAGAAAGGCGTCAGATGTAAGATACGACAGTCGGTCTATACTAGCGTTAATATCGTAATCGTAATCTCGAGATTTCTACAGCGCCCAACGAAAGCTAAGCAGCTTATTCACAGGCGCTCAGTCAAAATACTAAAGTAAATATTAGTCAGAATACTAAACGCATGACATCTCACTTGGAATGCCAACAGGAAACTATAGGCTTTAAGTCAATTATAGACTAAAGTTAGCCTATTTCTGTTATTACTGCCTGCTGGCTGCCTGACTGTTGGATCACTACCTGGAACTGAACCTTTCCTGTATATCGATTTTGTTTTGACTGAGCGCCTCTGAAGAAGCTGGTTCCCGCGACTTAGCTTTCGTTTGGTGCTGAAGAAATCTCGAGTCTACGATTACGATTATTAGAGGCCTAAAATTACCCTATCTCTATCATAGGCTTAAAAGTAGCCTATCTCAGCTCTAGGCCTATGACTAAACATAACATATCACAGTTATAGGCCGAAAAGTGACGTAGTTGTTAGTCTGGAAAATTGAGCCCATAGTTGTAAATTTTACGTTATAGAATCTTCATTGGCAGTGCCTCCATGAGGCTCTTTGCGCATTAAGCCCCTACATTAAATTAAAAGTGCCCATTTATATTGCGGCATGAATCCTTGCAATGACACTTTTGATGATGACGCACAATTGCTCAGCGCCATCGATTTATGGTCTGTCATTAAATAATGGCTCTTAATAAATGCACTAATAATAATAATGATGATGATGATGATGATGATGATGATGATGATGATGATGATGATGATGATGATGATGATGATGATGATGATGATGATGATGATAACAGGAACAATACTATACATTAATTTCCCTCCAGATTGATTTACATAGTCCATGGGTGCAAACACTTGAGAGTAGCTGATAATAATGATGATGATGACGACGACGACGATGATAAACAATACTAATGGCTGTTGTTGTTGGTTGTAGCTCTGTGGGCGACAAGACAGACTGAGGCGACGAAGGACAATCGAGAGCTGCACATTAAGACGACGCTGAGGGAACTGATCACCTACTGCGTCTTCCTCATCATCCTCTGCATCTGTAAGACGCCGCCTTCATTCACTGCATCATCATCGTCATCATTGTCGTCATCATCATTATTGTCGTCGTCGTCATCATCAGCGTCATCGTCATCATCATTAATGTCGTCGTCGTCGTCATCATTGTCATCATCAACAACAACAACAATCACTCTTGCTGATTTCAAATGAAACATGTCCAATTTTACCAAAAACAGTATTGAACAGATGACCGGAAGATAAGAGGCAGACCCCGAGAGAACCAGAGTCCTGCTTTATTGATTAAGACCGTCGCCTAATTACGTGGAATTCACCTTCTTCACCGCTCATCAAACTAATTAAGACTCAGTTTATGTACAGCGATTCGTACACATCTCATGCATTGGACTGTCCTTCTTCATCATTCTTCCGCCGATCTTATACCGATTCCTCTGCTCCACCTTATCTGTACTGCAGATCCAATCCCAAACATCACCCACCCTGCCTGCCTGCCTGCCTGCCTGCCTGCCTGCCTGCCTGCCTGCCTGCCTGCCTGCCTGCCTGCCTGCCTGCCTGCCTGCCTGCCTGCCTGCCTGCCTGCCTGCCTGCCTGCCTGCCTGCCTGCCTGCCTGCCTGCCTGCCTGCCTGCCTGCCTGCCTGCCTGACTCTTGGATTTTGACGTTGAACCGAACCCTTCTTTCTATCAGTTTTATTTTGACTGAGCGCCTGTGAATAAGCTGGTTCCCGCGACTTAGCTTTCGTTGGGCGCTGTAGAAATCTCGAGCTTACGATTATGATCCTTTTGGAACGGTCTTCAAATTAAAATTAGAACTTTACCGCCAGAGAACAGTACAAGAAACACATCTTAAGACGCACCTGTTATCTGTTGTGTTTCAGCGCCTTTGTGAGGTTCTGAAAGGCGCTATACAAATGCTCAGAAACATATGTAGGTCTTATGCATGGTAGCTACTCAGTAGCCTACTCATTGGGTCCACAGAATTTCCGCATATGCAGGGCCCCCAGAGTCTTAATCGGGGACTCTGGATATAGGCCTCTGTTAAAAACAGGTATATTGCCTATATGCCTCTATACCTCGATAAACAAATAGGCGTAGACCTATATACTGGTAAAACAATATGTACGATTGTCCGTAAGGCCACCCACAGAGTAAACTGATACGAGACATCGCCATTCCTTCACGTTTCTAAAAGCTTGGAACCGTTCTTATTGCAAGTTACTTAGGTCTGTTTAGGTAACTTCGGTCCTTAATAATAAGCAACATTTGTTTCATAACCGCTTGATTGGAGGTATTCCTAGGTTTGGTCACATTTCTGTCTTATGTCTGAGGAATTTCATTAGCTGCACATTCGGGAGCGAATCGAATTCAAAATTCTGGTTCTTGCACGTAACCGTCTCACTGGATGTGCCCCCCTCTACCTAAGGGAGATTTGTGTTCTGACCTTCTCTATCCCTGGTTGCAAACTACTTCGTTCGGTGGTCCAGGGCGACCTGCTTGTTCCTAAAAGGCACAGCTCAAAGCAAGTTTTGCTGTAGTCGGCCCTATTTTTGGACTGGTTTACCAGTTAACCTGCCACATGAGCTTCTACGACTTCCTCCCTCTCTCTTCCGCAAGCGCCTAAAGACCATTCTGTTCCCCAGAGGGTCTGGTTTGTCCGGCCGGGAGCAGCTCTGATGAGTCTATTTTGAAGCGGCGCTTTATAAATTCTTGGTTACGATTACGATTACGGTCCATGCTCTTGTGGGGTATCTGGCTTTTTAGATTTCGCAAACTGGCATAACGGCGTTACAGAAGTCGCAGTCACTGGTTTACTTGCATGCATAGTTGCATACTGGCTTGCTTGCTTGAGCAACTAACCGTCTAGCTATCTGTGTGGCCACCTTTCGAAGAGCGTTGCTTCAATTCAGTTCTGTGCACTGCATTGATTTCTCGCCCACTGAATGCAAATACACGGACTGCCACGTCCTTTGTTCGTCTCGGATCGATGAATCGCTCCCTGGCCGCCTATTCTTGATTTGATCCGTTGTTTTGAGACACAAAGACAAACTTCGCCAACGAGCAGAGTTGTCGCGTTGTCATGGAAACGGCAGCTGGAATCGATGATGCTTCGCTATTGTTCTTGGCCATTCGCCGAGTTCTTTTATGCGTGAGGTGCGTCACTCATGCAAAACGCCGATTCCTATCCTGCGCATTGGGGCACAGCCTGTACCTGTTGCGATTCCAATTCAAGAGGACATCCATAAGTTTTGTTATAGGCAGACACACATCACGAAGCCCTCCTTGTTGGTCGCTATCACAAATTTATGAGAGGAATGTGTGTGAAGTCCATTGTAGCAGATAATTAACGATATTCGAATAGCTGGAACTTGTCTTGCAAATGTGCAGTCAGTTGCCATAAAACGACAGTAATGGCCTGCATGAGTTATGCATATCGATAGGTTTAATAACGAAGGCCCATAGAAAGGCGTGTATACCCGCTTTTATACAGACCAAGCCTACCTACCTCTCCATACAAAGGTTGAAGCGTTACATGTTATATATACGAACGTACAACATCCCAGAAGACCGTATTATTCCCCACTAGTTCTGGGACATCGGGCCGGGAGCGCCTCTGATGAGTTTTATCTTGAAGTGGCGCGTTATAAGTTTTTGATTACAATTACAGTTACAGAATACAATGCATTATATGCGTTGGCGTTGGCATAAAGAGACCAGAGGGTCATGCCCCCACTTGGAACCTGGGCGCCACAGGTCGATTTGCCACCCTAATTCTGACCCTAATTCTGACCTTAATTCTGACCCTAATTCTGACCCTAAAGAATTCAGTTTAGGTTAGCATAATCCTGTGTATACCAAGCACACTTATTAAGTCATTTTGATTTTGACAGCTACTTTATAGTCTAACAACAGTCAATTCGCAGTCAGTATGAAGGTTTAATAAAGCAAATCTTTATACAGATTTCAACCGCAAACCTTGACTGAGAAGTTCTTCCTACCCCACGTTTTAGCTAACAGATTTCAACTGAAATGAACAAAGTTAAATGTAATCCTGTTAAATATAAGGTGATCTTGAGCAGGGAAGCAGTTTCAAAAAGATTGACAATAAAAAGACCAGTTGGCCAAAGCTACTCATCGCAGACCAGGAGCCAAACATACTTCTGGCCTTTTGTGGGCCCTTAGAGTTTTCAATTTGCGCAACTATGTAATCCGTTGCTACCTGTTGCATCGGAAACCTGCGGAGAAATTTCCAGCGCTAGAGAAGTGTAGCCCAATTTTTACCAACTTATGTGGCTTCTTTATTAGAATATTCAAGACTTCAGTCGATGTTCCTTCAAATGGAAATCGTAGGTTGCAATTATTTTGTCAGCTCAGTTAATAAATGTAAATGTACCCATTTTTCTATAGCGACCGTATGGCCTTGACTCTGCTCATTTTTCAATGAATTGATCGGGTGAGATCCTTCACCCTCGCTGCCCGTTTGAATAGGCACCACGCTATTTAAGGTCCCCGTGTACAGTAGGCTTAGTCTAGCCTCCATGCTTCAAGCAAGTTCAGATTGTAACATAAGGTAAGGTAAATTATGGTATATGGGACTCGATCACTCATTTTTTGCAAGCATCTGTCAGTACACTATAGCCTACATCACTGAATAATCTAACGACTCAGATACAACACATTCTCCAACACTTGTACATACAACACTTAAAGCAAAGTTAATTAAACATATAAATATTATTACTGCTGCCTTGATTCCACTGTAACTTACTAAGTAGACGAACCACTTAGCGGGACGCCGTGCTCCATCGTTTTAACCGTATGACACCCATCAAGTGTAAAATAACGTAAATATGTAATCGGGCTATTGTATGGCGTTCAACAAAGGCTTCAACCTATCAGCCAAAACTACATTTCATATTGGTTTACACGTCTCACCCAACAACAATTGTCAATCGTACATGACCTCCGCGCTGGTTTTCGAACCGAGAACGCAAAGGTGAGAATTCGACGCCTTATAGCATCGGCCACAATTCAGTCGATTCGATTCCACTGGGATCAGCTGTATTTTTCTGTAGTGACCTTTGGAATGACGAGCTCTACGATGTATTACTACACCAACGTCATGAGCACCCTGTTCATCAGCACCCCTGGGGATCCATCCAATTCTGGCTCAAACTACATGGGCATCAACCTCCAGGAGGACTGGTTCGATGTAAGTCCATTTCTTTACACTACCTTGTCTTACTATACATTACATTGTAAACTCTAGTTTATTGACACTGAGCTGTCTTAATGTTGCTATGGTTCAGTGCTTTATTAAAATTTGTAATTGTAATCGCAAATTTGCATAGCGCCAGTTCAGTTTAAGTCCCCTTTGACGCTCCTCGAGTGCTAACAGAAAAGAGGCAGCGATTATATCGTATTCGTAGCTATAGACAACTTACTCCAAACAGAGCTTCTTATTGCCTATTAACTCATCGACACCTAATTAAGCTGTTGCGTTCAAACCGGACTGCTGCACTCTAGTGTAGTACGCTTAGAGTATGAGGACCCAACAGAATATAAGGACCTTTATTGTTATAGGTCCCTAATGTACAATGGCCAGAGTTATGCCTAATAAGGATATGTAAAGGGAATTTTTGAGAGTGCTCATACGTTGAGCTGCGGAGGCTGTGTGTCTGTGTCAAGCAGGCCTACTTTCAAACTCTACAGATTCCTGGTTTTGTGTATTATAATTATTTGCTATATCTGGGGCACTGTGTTTGGCTCACTGATTCGCTGGGTCTGTGGATTCAAACCAGCTGCAACGACCCCGGACAAGTTCTTCGCGTGAACCTGCCTCGTGCTTCACATTCAGGTATACTGACCTTGCAAAGCGTGCTGAATAAGTTAAATAAATAGATAGATAAATAAATAGATGTTCTGACTTCTGATTTCTTCTTAACGTGTGTAGTACGTGGACCGTGTGCTCATCCCGGGTCTGTTTGGCAACTGGGAAAAATGGTACAACGGACGCAACATGACGGACGTGGACTTCGGTTACATCTACTACGAAAACAAGATCCAAGGAGTGCCGCGGATACGGCAGCTGAGGGTCCGAAACGACTCCTGCGTCATTCCTTCGGACTTCAAGGACCAGATCAAACTCTGCTACGGACAGTACTCCGAAGGAAGCGAAGACAGGGCGACGTTCGGCCTACTCAACGGAACTGCGTACGACTACTTATTCACAACTCAGTACTATCCATACTTATACATGCATACAAAAATACTTTGGACGATGCATACAAAGTTAAACTAAAAATTAATTGGCAACTTCTGCAGCGCCGGTGTCTAACGTCTCAAGACGTTCCTATTTAGAGACCGTTAGGTAGCCGTGCTGCAGCGCCTTTGTGAGTTACTTAAAAGGCGCTTTACAAATTTAGTGATACATACATACATACATACATACATACATACATACATACATACATACATACATGTGCGAAGCATCAGCGGATTGCGTACCAGAATCAAGCCGCATTCAGGTCAGGACGTAGAAAGTAAGTACACTGGGACAAAGGGATCAGTTACATGAATGCATTCACATACATACATGCATCCATACATCCATACATAATAATAATAATAATAATAATAATAATAATCTGTGAACTTTTATAGCGCCACTGAATGATGCTCAAAGCATCCATCGATGGATCACATGCAGACATATATACGCATACATGGACTCTTGGATCACAACTGGTTTTATCCAAAGGATTGTGACTGTCTAATGCGATATCGCTTGGAAACTACCACCAGTTGATGCCTTATGTGTTAACGGCGATGTAGTAGTTTCCAGGTAAGATTAGACTAATTCGTGCCTAGTCTTAGTGATAAGAGTTTGTCCTTGACCGGTAACTGACCCAGTGGACCGGTCTGTCTACATCTATGCATACTTTAATGCTTTCCAGATGGAACTACCAGAGGGAAAAACAGCTGAAGGGGTCGAGCTACTGGGGCCAGGTGTCGACGTACGGCGGAGGCGGATACGTCCAGGACCTGGAGATGACGAGCACTGAGTCTAGTGCCATCGTCAAGATCCTCCGGGAAAACCTGTGGCTCGACCGAGGAACTAGAGCAGTCCTCGTCGACTTCACCGTCTACAATGCCAACATCAATTTGTTTTGTGTCGTCAAGTGAGCAAGCCATCTTTTTCACTTACTTGCTAACTTACTTACTTACACACATATGCATACGTATCTTGCGGCATCAAAGGATACCCCCAAATACAATAAAGTTCCCAAGTCATAGGGGAACTTAGGGGAGGCGCTCATTTCCAGCTCTTTGGCCCATGAGCCGTCAGTGGACGAATCCCAAGGTCCTGGACACGGGACCAGCACATCACAGGACATGCGGTACGAAAGTAAGCTGTGGTAACACACTTGTAGTGCCTCTGTAGAAACTTCTCAGGTCCCAGGCTAAAGGTCTTTCGACTGAAGCACAGACAAGGTCATTCCACGTTACCGCACGTCGTTGCGTGCTCATCGTGCCTTCTCCTGCTTTGGTCCCTCGTTCTGGAACAGTCTCCCTTTAAACATTCGTACTTTTCCACTTAGTTTAACTCAATGTTCATACTCTGTTAACTTGAAAACGCACTTGTTTAGATCGGTAGGATAGCCGTGTCATCAGCGCTTTTGAGAGGTACTTGAAGAGCGCTATATAAGTGTTTGTCACATTACATTACATTACGGCAATTTAACAACACGACATCCCTTTAAACCTCCCAGCTCGTGTGAGGCTCATTTATTTGCATCGAAAGGATGGGTGGCTGAAATGGCTCAGATTGCTGGGTATTGCAAGAACTAAGTACCAACTGCACCTAAAAAATAAGGTCATGATTGCGTAGTCATTTGCATCGAAAAACTCTTGAGTTGGGAACTATTCTAACAGCTAGGCAAGCAGTGAAAAGCAAATGCTATACTACACTGAGAGGCATATACGCACATGGAGGTTTCAAAGCTGCGACGTGTTAGCGATGTAGTGTGTTTGCATTATCTGGGCATTTATATAGCGCTTTTCGGAGTCTGTGTCGTTTTGGCCTGGTTAGTTCATCGGTTAAAGCGTACGTCTAGGTGCCTTTGTGCGTGAGGATGTCGATTCGCATATCGATAGTGGCCATATTTCAGAGATTTTAATCTCGGACTAACACGGTGACGTGAAAAGGGAACTGAAATGGCGTGGTACCCATTCAGACGGGTAGCGGTAGTGAAGGATCTCACCCAATAAATTCATTGCAAAAATGAGCAGGGTCGAGGCCATGCTGTAAAATCGTGTACATTTAGATTTTAATGGTATAATGTCTAACGTGTCTGTGGTTCGCTCAGACTAGTAACGGAATACCCAGCAACAGGTGGAGCTATTCCGTCGTACAGTTTTCGAACGGTGAAGCTGATTCGTTACGTGTCTCCGATGGACTTCTTTGTCTTGGCCTGCGAGTGCATCTTCTGCCTCTTCATCATCTACTACTGCGTCGAAGAAGCACTCGAGGTAATAATAATCCTGGAGTGTTGTAAAGGTGAATGTAGTTAGAAATTTCTATAGTGCCGGTGTCTAAAGCATCAACTGATGGCGCACCAAAATCAATCAGCAATCAGGTCAGTGTCCAAGGAGACAGTATGATGTTGTAGAATCGTTAAGTGGTCTCGATGTTAGTCCTGTTGTTTCAGTGGACACTGTCGTAGCATTTACGAGCCCAAAGGAGGAAGCTAGATTGGCCACTGAACATTCCCGGTAATTGCTGTGGTTATAACACAGATTAAATGTGTACTGAATACCTTGAAACCCATGCTATTCTATGCGATACTTTATACCAATGATTCTCCTATTACAGGCATTGTGGGGACGCTTATTGCTATCTCACAGCCAGGGACAGTAATGCGGCCTTTACAATAGAAGTGATTGTGTTGGATCACCAGACGTGTCATTCCGTCAGTTACAAATGTGATCTGAGGGATGTAGAGATTATACTCTCTAACGCGTAGACCGCAATAAATAGAGCATATAGGCCTAATGTGACGAGATATAAGTTCATTTGACGATGGCTTCGTACCAAAGTAGTAGTAGTAGTGGGAGTAGTAGTAGTAGTAGTAACAAATAATAACAATAATGCAAAAACTTAATAACTGCTGAGAAAAGGTTCTCCGCTGGGCGCTACAGTGACGTTGTTTTGTTTCAGATCCGTCGCCTTCGTTTGGCCTACCTGAAGGAATTCTGGAACATTCTCGATCTGATCGTAATCGCCATTTCAATCTGCTGCATCGCCTTCAACATTTATAGAACGGTGGCTGTCAACAACATTCTCGAGACGCTGCTGGACAATGGCGATATGTATTGCGACTTCGATTCGATCAGCTACTGGCAGGTCGTCTTCAACTCGGCACTGGCCATCATGGTGTTCTTCGCTTGGATCAAGGTATGCGCAGATGGCTGCTGTTTGCCAAAAGTATCTTCACTCAAGCGGAGCATCGTTTTACAGCAGCAGACCACATACATAATGTGGCTACATTATCATCGTCGTCATAGTCATCATCATCATCTCATCATCATCATCATCATCATCGTAATCTTCATTTTCATCATCATCATCGTCATCCTCCTCCTACTCCTCCTTTTTCATAATCATCCATGGTCGTCTTTGTCGTCGTCTTCATCATCATCATCATTATCATGTGGCGGATCGGCCACAAGGCTCGTCTGTAGATAGCATGTATAAATAAATATTTTCTTCAGTGATGATAGAAGCGTGAAGTGATTTTACATTCACCGCGTGTAAAGGTGCTTTAAAAAGCGCTATATTAAGTATCTTGATATATACATGCATATACATACTTGATATATACACATGTATACACAGTCTTTGTCGTGTACTTTTCGATGCAGATTTTTAAGTACATCAGCTTCAACAAGACGATGACGCAGCTGTCGACGACGCTGGGCGCATGCGCAAAGGACCTGGCTGGTTTTGCGGTCATGTTTTTCATCGTTTTTCTGGCATTCGCTCAGCTCGGGTACTTGATCTTCGGAACACAGGTCCAGGACTTCAGCAGCTTTGAAACCTCCATGTGCGTATATGCCTCTCAGTGTAGTATAGCATTTGCTTTTCACTGCTTGCCTAGCTGTTAGAATAGTTCCCAACTCAAGAGTTTTTCGATGTTCGTAGGTTACTGAAACTGTCAATTTCAAACATTCCTCTTCAACAAATCATATCCTGATTCCTCCTCGTGTGTTTCTGCTTAATTCTCTCTCCGCTCCAAGTCTAACACCATCCACCGTGACCACTGAGTGTTGGTACGCTGGCTAATAGATTATAGGATCAGATGCTGTCACCACTGGCCATACAATCAATCAAATCAATGCATGGGTATTTAATGAGTGAACCGAAAAGCATCGTCAGTATTCATTTAGCATTTCTGTTATGTATGTTAATTCGGTCTATGTATTCGATTTATTACGTTACTTGGCCTACATAAGTAATAAAGTAAATAAAATACTAAGTATTAAAAATAGTAAACTTAGTATTAACTTAGTACTAAGTATTAGAAATTGTAAACTTTATAACGCATCAATAAATGGCGCAAGACAATTACGCGACCAGTTTTGGCCCTGGTCCAGTGGTCCTTATACCATAAGCGAAATCAATTCAGCTGGCGACATGCTCGAACCTGCATACTCAGCTTTATAATATCACTATGAAGCGAACGCTCACCCATTCAGCTATATGCCTACTTATTGTGTCACAGTTTCTTAGTGAAATGTGGTTGAAACTGCATAGGTCCATGCAATGTCGGTTCCTTACCTGGTCCGACTGCTTCTAAATCAGCCTATGCTTAGAATGCACAGTGCATGGCGATTTAACACGCTCTAAGGAAAATGCGATGTAAAGCACAAATCGACCAGCTGTTACAGTAGTTCAGTCTTACGGAATAACTGAACTGTTTTGCTGTTGCAATTAAAGCAGATACAGTTTGTAAATAAAGAAAACTAGATGAGGTCATCCTCTTTGAAAAGGAAGTATGATCGAAATGCCGAGAGAATCTCTAGCTTTAGAGAGTCTCTTAAAAGGAGCCACAGCAATGTCGTGATACGTAGTTACTTATTAAATAAACGTAAGCGTAAAATAAGCGTAAACAAAGTTAAATGTCATTAAGAACAAATTATGTTCTTAATGTGATTAAGAACAGACTATATTCTTAATCTCATTAAGAACAAATTTTGTTCTTAATGGCATTTAACTTCGTTTACGCTTGCGTAGTGAGAGTCTCTGTTTAGTTTCTCTTTCTCTATCTGCGCTATAGAAATTTATAATTACAATTACATACACAATATTGCTGTTGTAACAGCAGCAATAATGGCTTTTGCTAATGTTGATCCAGCTTCACCCTGTTTCGTATAATCCTCGGCGACTTCAACTTCCAGGCTCTGCAGCAGGCCAATCGCATCCTCGGTCCAGCCTACTTCATCCTCTACGTCTTCTTTGTCTTCTTCGTTCTGCTGAACATGTTCCTCGCCATCATCAACGACACCTACTCCGAGGTCAAGGCCGACCTCGCCAACCAAAAGAATGAATTCGAAATGGGAGACTATTTTCGTGAGGTCTGCTCTATTCATATTCATATTCCTATTCTTCCATTATGTCCTAAACCACGATCAGCTCATTAATTGATTCACACATCGGTCCAACAATCACACATAATAATATTATAGTCTTTCCTTACATCCCACCTCCACAGCCTGCGATCTTCAAGTAAGGGTCTTATGGCTGAATCACAATTCATGACTGTCATGGGCTCTCGTGCATTCCTCGCCACTGCCCCAAAGAATGGAACCGACTACCAATCTTTCTGCTCGAACTCTGTTTCTTTCTTCAAATAAAACACCCCATGACTTAGTAAATAACTCCGCCACTGCCTTGTTTGGGGGTAGTGCCAGTCCCAAGCCTGGACAAAGGAGAAGGGCGACGGCAACGGCCTTTGATGCCATTAGCTGTCGTTAAACATTGGAACAACTACTGCTACGACTCATTAAATTCACTGGCTTTCAAACATTTTGATACCTACCTGCTTTATTATTGATTTGTAACTGACTTGTAACTGTCCGCTGATGTCTGTAGGGTTACCACAAGGTCCTTACGAAGCTGCACCTTAGGCGGAATAAGATCATCGAAATCCAGAAGGCCATTCAGTCGGCTGACTCCAACGGCGACCGAGTCATTGACTTTGAGGAGTGGCGCCATGACCTTAAGATGTCAGTAGTTCTTTTGTGGTCTCTCTTTCATTTGCTTTCTTCTTCAAACAATTAATTAATTTATAATTTAGTAAGTAATAGATGAGTTAATTAGTTCATAGCTCACCTATTAGAATAGTTCCATACTCAAGAGTTTTTCGGTGTTCACAGGTTACTTAAACTGTCAACTGTCAAACATTCCTCTTCAACAAATCATATCCCGATTCCTTCTCTTGTGTTTCTGCTTAATTCTCTCTCCGCTCCAAGTCTAACACCATCCACCGTGACCACTGAGTGTTGGTACGCTGGCTAATAGATTATAGGATCAGATGCTGTCACCACTGGCCATACAATCATTCAAATCAATGCATGGGTATTTAATGAGTGAACCCAAAAGTATTCTGTTAGCATTTTCACAATAGAAGATATTATGGTTTTGACTGAGCTCTTATACGGAAATTCAGTAAGGCGTGAACGATATAAATGCCTGATATTGTTCGTTCAAGCGTATCGATCATGTTATGTGGTTACTTTTGAAGGCGTGGCTATGCGGAGGCTGAGATAGAAGCTGTCTTTGCTAAGTATGATTTGGATGGAGATCGAGCTCTTGACGAAGATGAACTCAGAAAGATGCAGGCTGACCTCGAAGGCCAACGAGTAGGCCTAACTTCACATTTTTCTCCATTACTGATCGGAAGGAATTTAGTTTTTAGTTTAATTTAAAAAGTATTTATTTATGCTCGTTGCGACTGTTTTGGAGGTCAACTGGGGTCAGGGGTCACGATATAGTCCATCACCGTCTCAAAGACTGCTTTAATCTTTCTGGTCCTCTTCTTGGCTCGCGTCTTACCTGCACTCTCGTACTCAGTGAACTCGTAACCTGCCCCCATTGTCTTATACCGCGATGTTCCCCAAGGTTCTGTACTGGACCTGCTCCTGTTTGTGCTGTTAGTAGCTTGCCGAACTGCGATGGGAAATCATCTGCTCTGTCATTGTTGGTCTGAATTCAGTTTGGTTTATCTAAGTGTTAATAATTTGGTTAATCTAAGTGTTGATTATTTGGTTTATCTAAGTGTTATTAATTTGTTTTATCAAAGTGAAGCGAACACTGATCCATAATCTGATGCTATGTCTGTCTCAGTTGGCGATCAGTCAGGAATATGATGTGTATGAGAAGACCAACTACCACCAGAAAAACCACATGGGACCCGGAGGAACAGGAGTGGCCGGCGGAGTGGCCGTTGGCCTCGACAGCGACGACGAGAAGACCGGAAATGTTGGCGGCGGCGGTGGGGTGGTGGTGAACGGGGTGTCGCAGGAAGAGTTCACCCTGCTCCAGCGCCGGGTGGATCGCATGGAGCACTCCATCGGAAGCATTGTGTCCAAGATCGACGCCGTCCTCGTGAAACTAGAGGCCATGGAAAGGGCAAAGGCCAAGCGCAGGGAGACCATGGCCAAACTACTCGACAGCATCACCGAGGTATAGGTTTCATCTGATGCATCTATACTACACCTGCTTCGTCAGTGCTGTAATAGCTTACTGCAGGCTATTAGACTGGAACAGATTAGTAACTGGATTTGGTTGGAATAGATTAGTTAGGCCTAGATTAGTTTTAGGTTAGGTTAGGTTAGATTGGATTGACTTGGATTGGATCGGGTCAGATCAGATCATATCAGATTAGGTCAGATTAAATTAAAATAGACTATACTATATTAGATTAAAATAGACTATATTAGATTTTATACTTGGTTAGGTTGCTTTGATTGCCAGCTTACGTTATCGATGATAATTAATAGGCGACCCTTTTGACCCTGGTCCCTTCTGGGTCTGCCTCTTGTATCCTGGCAAACTGTACGTTTTATGTGTAACCTGATATGTTGAATTTGGGATGAATAAAAAGAGTCAGTCAATTAATCAATCATCTTCTTTTTCTGCTTGTGCTTTTAAGTCGGATGGAACGACTGATGAGATGAAGCGCCAGACGATGGAACGGCTGGTAAGGGATGAACTGGAGAAGTGGGATTCGGAAACATCCTTTGGAAACCAGTCGCTCAACGTCAGCGGTAACAACGGCCGCCATCAACCAGCAGTAAGTCTCTTCTCTTATGTCGTCCTTAGGTTTCACCACGCAGCACCCCCTGCACTGCTCGCTCGTGTTCCTCGTGTATTTTGGTATCATCTCGAGATCCTTATGTGCTCGAGATTTTCTCGTGTTCCGTGAAGTTTTTGTGATTCTGTCATGTTCCTTGTGTTCCTTTATGTGTTCTTGATTCTCTCGTGTTCCTTATGCGTTTGAATTCTACAATGTTCCTTAGTGTGTTCTGGTTTATATGATGGTGTTTCTTCAAGTGTTTGGGATCATACGTGGTGTTCCTTTATCTGCTTTCCATGATTCTATGGTCTTATTTATATGTTTAATATGCCTTTATACAATGGGAATTCTCTTTTATTCCTTATGTTTTCGGGATTCTAAGGTTTTCCTTTATTTGTCGGGATTCTAAGGTGTAGGCCTACCTTAATGTATTTATTCTCTAAAGTTTCTTCATGTAATCGGAATTCTCTCGCGTTCCTTATGTGATCGGGACGCCGTGTATTGGATTATTGGATGATGTAAGCCGAGGCTGTCAGTTCAATTAATTACTACTTTTACAAGTTTATAGCAAATTTTGTCCATTTCCTGCGACTGTATCATATGCTTGCAAATTAAACGCTATTGCTTTTGTTTGATAGGATTCGCCGCATCGTTCGTCCAGTCCTTGAAGCGCTTCTCCGGCGTAATGATCGATCGTCCGTTGCCGGCATTCCATCTGAAATCTTCCGCTTGGATGCTTTCTTCTCTGGTAGACGTTGGCATCGAAAGACCTGGTTGACATCACTTGAAGAAACGAACGATCATTAAAAACTACACGGAAACTAACAAACTATTCTCATAAACTTCATTGAAACTATCCGACTATTGTTAGCGCTATACGTCGTCTTGTTTTCGTACCTATGTCCTGCTACTGTTTTCATGCATTGCATATGAGAATGTCGAATTGTGTTTAACCTCGGAGGTAACCGCCTTCGTTATTCGGGCCTCCTTAAATCTACTCTACATGCTAGGTGCATTTCTTTTCTTAATAATTAATTCTGGCGTATGCAATAGTAATTTGAAATTTGTATAGCGCCTCTTCAAGACAAACTCTGCGCTACCGATGTTAAATGTCACTAAGAACGGAACATTCATCCATTAGTAAACGTTGCTCAGATGACTAGAAGCCACTAGTGGCAAACTCGCACACACATACAAAGCCCAGCCAACAGGTTCCCAACTAGAGTTGAATGACGACAGCATGTTCGGAGTTTCTGAAGCACGTAGCCTCGAGGATAGGGCCCAACTAAACTGAAGTTTAAGTTGAATAATTTTGGCGCATGAATAGAGTCCATCTTTATTTAGGTAGGCTTATTTGTACAAACTAATAATTGATTACCCTAAGCTAGTCTATCGGTAGCGCGCTTGGTCTGAAATCTAATGATTGCGAGTTCGAGCCTGCTGTGTGGACTCCGCGTAAAGACCCAGAACACGGTGTTCGCGAGCACGGCTTATTTAATCAACGAGTTCCCCAAATTTCAGTTTTTCGTTAGAAAAGTAATTAAAAATTGATGCATCTTTGAATTAGATCTACTGTTTAAGATTAGTTAACAAAATAAAGTAGTTAAGAAAAATGCTTACAACCTGCTATCGACCATTTTCGAAATTGAAAATTAATTTGAAGACGGCAACACAGGAATGTAGCGTGAGCTGTGTAATTAGGTTACGTGCTGATGGGCTATAGCTTATTTACTTTTAATACCATTGCACAAAATAGCATAGCCATATGTCTCTCAACAGAGTGCCAATAAAATGAGCCTTTCTATCTATGTGAACATTACAGTCCGAGACAGGATGTCTGTGGCATTTTCTGTTGAAAATATAAATTACTCATCGTAACTAAATTTACCAAGATTTATTTTGTTTTTTTTAAATCAGAGATAGGCCTACACATGATCCCTCAGGATTAAAAAAATTAGAAGAGCATTATTCTGGGAAGGCTAATCTTCGCTTATGGCTGTTTCGGCGGGAAAGTGCTGCAAAAAGCGACTGCTTATAATAATAATGATAATAATAATAACAGGGATGGCCCTTCGTTCAAGATGGCGCCATTTTTCCTCTGCGAGGTCTTGCTTTTATTCTACCATCATTCTCGCTGGTTTTTTCGTTGAAATTCTTGTTTTGAGTTGGTAAGAATTTTGTCTTTCAACTCCTGCTATAGGTTTTGCAGTTTCTTTTTGCACAATTGCCTAAAGTTATATTCACACACGCCACGTTTAGCTACGCACGCGGTGACCTGCTCCGCCCCCTTGTTTACGTGTATCATAGCCATACCTTTTCGCCATGTTAGTCGGGCTTTGTAGCCTGCTTTTTTGATCATGTCATGTCTTTATCACAGGGTCAGTCTTGGCCACTATCACAGGCTTGCCAGAAGGCTAAGGGCATTTGTAGCCACTGCCATGCCGTTAGACAGGTGCACCGGGGCGACGGGTTGGTACATAAACACGGCCCTCGTGATAGTCCATGCCCAGGAGCTCATAAACCACCGTTGTCCGTCATCCCTTCAGACACTCCAAGAGGGGAAGAAGGGCTTGTTGCCACGGGTCAGTCTTTGTGTACACAGGGAGGAGAGGGCCTGCCGGATCCTTTGGGTCCTGCCCAAATGGGGGGGCGGGGGCTCCCTCTCACTTCAATGGTGAGTCCTTCTTTAGTTCATCCTAACCCTGCATGCCGGCTGATAAAACACATTCCCAAGGCCGCTCGTTCCTCTTTGGGCCATCTAGTCTCTCAGATTATAAATCGCATCCTGTCTGACCCAACCAATCCAGATACTTGGCATACTCTTCTGCTTTTTAGCAGTTTCATCTTGGTTCCCCCAGCCAGAGGAGGCAGAGGCCACAATGCAACCTCTATTATCAAAAAAATTGCCATTTTCACCGCCGAGATGAACTCCAATGCCCAATTTTCGGCACCGATTGCTTTTGTCAAGCGGAATGGGCGCCACAATGAGGGACCCCAGGGTCCAGAAGCTATAGCATCAGCTGTGACCGCTAAATTGGAAGATGGTAACATCATAGCAGCGGTGCGGATTTTGTGCTTGGAGGAACAGCCAGTTCGGGCAGACCCGACATCCTTTGCAGACCTTCAGGCCAAGCACCCTATTCCCTCTCCAACAGTTAAGGACATACCACCTTTAATTCAAAACCTCTCAGCTTTTCAGGTTACAGAACAGGATATTCTGGATGCGGTCCATTCATTTCCGGCTGGTTCCTCGGGTGGCCCTGATGGGTTGCGACCAAAACATATCTTGAACCTGACTACATGTAACGAAACTGGCCCTGAGGTTCTTTCCTCTATTACCTGTCTTATTAACCTTCTGTTGGAAGGCTCCTGTCCAAGCACAGTCACTCCCATTCTTTTTGGCGGTACTTTAATGCCCTTAAGGAAGAAGTCAGATGGGCTTCGCCCCCATCGCCATAGGATATGTTTGGCGCCGCCTGGCCTCTAAATGTGCTATTTTTTTAAATCTGAGCAACCTGTCCGGTTACTTCTCTCCTCTGCAACTCGGGGTTGGCACTCCTGGCGGCTGCGAAGCGGCGGTTCATGCCACTCGTCGATTTCTTGCTTGCTTGCCTCAAGACTCGGTGTTAGTGGACCTTGACTTTAGCAGCGCATTTAACACTCTTAATCGTAGACCTATGTTGGAAGCGGTGGCAAATCTGATCCCTGAACTATACCCGTACTGCCATCTTGCTTATGGAACACCTTGAGTTTTAAAATTTGGCGACTTTTCCATCTTATCACAAACTGGCCCTCAGCAGGGGGACCCTTTGGGTCCACTCCTCTTTTGTCTGCCTCTGCAACCGCTGCTTTCACGTCTGTCCTCTTCCTTGGTACTGGGTTCTCTTGATGACCTAACTCTGGGCGGTAAGATCAAAGATCTCTGTTGTGGCTGGGGATGTCGGGGTTGTCATGTCAGAAGCTGATGCAATGGGTCTGACTTTGAACATCACAAAATGCGAGGTCAATTCACAAGCTCAACACCCCATTCTTCCGGATCCACTAAACCGCTTTTCAGCAACATTACCAGATGATGCCTGCCTCTTGGGAGCTTCTTTATCTTTTGGGGGAGCCTCAGGTCTGTTCTGGAGGCCAGAGTTTCAGAACTCAGGGTCGGTGTTTCGCGCCTAGCACATATTGGTAGGCATGACGCCCTAGTCCTTCTTCGCTACTCTCTTGGCTCACCTACTTTGCTTGGACCACCCGTGCTTGAGCGTGTGTGATCTTGTACTGCGAGAGGGCCTCTCGAGCACCTTGAACTTGGCTTTGTCGGACATGCACTGGCTTCAGGCCTCGATCCCGGTTAAGGATGGTGGATTGGGTATTAGATGTGCAACCTCGCTGGCACTTCCAGCCTTTTTGGCCTCAGCCGCAGGTACCACGCCTCTCCAGGCATCCATCCTGGCCGGATCCGGTACTGACGCAGTGGGAGATGATGTTTTTCTTATGGCCAGGTCCCAATGGAGTTTGGTATCAAATGTACCCTCTCCAGACGACCCAGTTGCACATAAACAATCAGCATGGGATCGTCCTTTGATTATGAAGGACATTGACACCCTACATGCATCTGCCGTATCGGACTATCACAGGGCTCGGGTCATGGCGGTGGCTTCACCTCATTCTAGTGACTGACTGTTTGCCCTTCCAATAAGTGCCTGTGGTCTAAGACTTGGAGATGAGGCAGTACGAGTGGCCGTGGGTTTGCGCCTCGGTGCTGAGATCTGCACCACTCATAGGTGCCCTTGTGGTTCAATGGCCTTGATTGATGGTTCTCATGGTATGGTTTGTCGTCTTGGACCCGGTAGGACTGCCAGACACGCAGCTCTAAATGACCTATTCTGGCGAGCTTTAGTGAAAGCGGGTTTCCCTTCCTCTAAAGAACCAGATGAACTTTCAAAATCCGACGGTAAACGCCCAGATGGCGCTACTCTTATTCCCTGGCAGGCGGGCAGGTCTATGGTCTGGGATGTTACTGTTGTTGACACTTTGGCTGATTCTTACTTGCCTCACACAGCCACAAATGCAGGCACAGGGCAGAGTTGGCTGCTCAGAGGAAGATCACCAAATACACCGATTTATCGGCTTCTTATCAGTTCATCCCTTTGGCCTTCGAGACCCTTGGCCCGATAAATTTACAGGGCCTGGAGTTCTTAACTAATCTAGGTGGACACTTGACCAGGGTATCCAGAGACCCAAGGGAGACCGCTTTCCTTTTCCAACGTGTCGCCTGCACAATTCAACGTTTTAATTTGATTGCCTTCCAGGGCACTTTTGAGGAGTCTGACATCAACGAAGATTAACCATCCCAGAATGCAAATTTTCATCTGGTTAATTTTTTAGCTCCCTGAGGGATCATAAATATCTCGGGGCAAAAAATACTACTACTACTACCACTACCACTACTACCACTACTACCACTCCCACTACTACTACTACTATTAATAATAATAAATAACGGCAACAATTATAATACCATCATCGTTATTATTATTATTTTGGGCATGTAAATTTCACGGCCCTTACGTGGCTCAATCACGTAGATACGCTTGAAGGAACATTGTACTTTTAATTCCCATCTTAAATAGATCGACTGCTAGTGGTTACGAATGCCAGGCGATAGGCTATTCCAGACAGAAGACCCAGGCACCGCGAAACTCCATGAACCATATCGTCCAGTTCTCATTGCTGGGATGTGGAGTTGCCTGGCGCATATGACGCCAGTTGTGAAAAGAAGAAATGAGTTTGTATAATGCGATGAGGTAACCTGGGACCAAATGGTTAAGGCAGTTGCAGACGAGCAACCCCGCCTTGTAATTTATTATACAGCTTATAACAATTATTACTAACAATCTGCTTATACGACCAAGTTGAAAACATTGGATTATGCTGTGTTATCACACATTGCATTCAGAGTGTTGGACCAACATAGGAACAACAAATGACGTCAGGCATGGTGACGTTACAGCATCCTGTGTTGTGTTGTAAAATCGTAAACTCGAAAATTCTAAAGCGCTACGTTAAAGCTAAGCGCGGGCACCAGCTTATTCACGAGCGCTGCGTCAAGTCCGTGGGGTTGTCTAAAGTTGCCATGTCAAGAACCAAGTACAGTTGCCAGGAGACCAGCCAGAGGAGGGGATAGGAGGCTAGGGTGAGTTATGTTTAAGCTGAGAGAAATCGGAAGACTGATCAGGGTGGGATTTCTTGAAAAGGCGAGACCAGTTTTGAATGGAATATACATGAGGAGTAATAGAAAGAATGAACGACAGAAAGGACAAAGGAGCAGAGAATTTGCGAAATCCAGGAGAGAGATCGTTCCAGAGTCGAGGTGCAGTGTAGTGTGTGGATAATGTAATCGTATGCATCGTTTTGCAATTATCTGCGGCACTCACGTCAGTCACGTGGTTTTAGGTCAGTTCTATGTACAGTAAACCCTGAGTGCAGAGATGTTGAGAGAAACAGTGCATTAATTAACTCTTACCAAAGGTCTCAGCCTTCTTCGATTCTTGCGCTATTCACCATTCGACCATCCAGATCCAACCCATATATATCGATAATCGTTCTTGTAACTGTAATGTGTAATTGTAATTTAAGATTTTATAAAGCGCCTCTTCGAGAATAAACTCAACCCGAAAAAGTAAAATCAGTAGATTCCTTACCGCGGTGCCGTATGAATTATGCATTTCATAGATTACATTGGCATCACTTCAACGTGTCGGGAAATACAGCGACAATCTACGGTAACGTCTTTTAAATGAATACATTCCTAGCTTCAGTAGCCCTATGCTACCAGGTATAAACTGTTTGTTAATACAGATGATTATTCATGATCATCATGATGATCATGATCATCGAAGATTAGTGGTATGGGTTCATTCTATGAAAACTTTGATTTCTGATCTAAAAAATAAAAGGTTTTCACAGCAGGGAGCTGACAACCTTCGTGCATCGTTTTCTGGTCCTGCTTTAGATTTGGTAATGAGATGTTTGAAGAAAAGTTCTGGTGAACTAGTGAGGTCATACCCACCAGAACTACGTGCATTTGCTCTTACTTTACAATTTTACTCTTCTAAAGCTTATGATTATGTCCAACGAACATTAGGCAAATGGTTGCTGCACCTACAGACCATCAGTTCTTGGGTACAAATGCATTAACGGGAACCCAGGATTTCATGATGAAGTATTTTTGTCTCTGGAAGGTAGAGCAAGATGGTGTGTTGGTGGCAGAATGTTGTGTTCTTTCATGATGGGTGAAACTGCTATTCAGAAGCTGCTAGGCTTTGACTCTGCATCAGACAAATTTGTAGGATATGTGGAAATGGGAATTGAAATTGATGGCTGGTCTGCCTGTGGATAATGAGGCACTTGTATTTATGATTGTTTCTCTAACCGATAGCTCGAAAATGCCAGTGGTCTATTTTCTTGTAGCTGCTCTAAATGATGCTGAACGTGCAAACTTAGTGAAGTTGTTTAGAAAAACATTTTGCTGTTGGTGTAGATGTTATGTCACTTACTTTTGACGGTTGCCGTGCAAATATTACCATGGCCAAGGTACTGGGAGCATCGTCAGATTCAGATAAAAATTTAAAAACTCTTCTGCTACAGTTAAATTTATAAGGATTATTGATACACTTTTTGACATTTTGAACAGTAGGAATCCTTTGGCAAAGGGGTGTAAGGCGCCGATGCGCTTAGAAAATGAAGGGGTTTGGTGGCCTTTTCTGCTAAGTGCTCTCCAGTATTTCATGGAAATAAAACTTGATAATGGGCAGTTGCGACAGTTTGCAAAAGACAGGAGTGATAGGTGAATTATTCCACCTACATAACGAAAACACAAAATTAGCGTCCCATACGTGAGTTAGAAACAACAAACAAAATTCAGTGGGGCTGGAGACAAAGATATTTTTGTTATAAATTTGGCCAAATTCCACATCCTAATGGCGTTGGCAGATGCGTTGTTGACAGCTGACCCGTCTAACAGGTGGCCTAGCGATACGTCACTTCCGCTGCCGTAAGCCCAATACACGGCAGCACTTCCTGTAGTTCTTCTATTACCTCGTGGAGGACTCCGAATATCAGAAAATTAGATTTCCACGGCGAAACTGGTAAGAATTTATTATTTTATCTGTTAGGCCCTATGCCCTAATGATATAAGCACAAACTAGAAGATGGAAAAGATAAAAAGTAGAAGATGTAAAAGATAGAAGATAAAACATTTTTAATACAATTACTTCAATGAGACGGTGACTGATGGTTTGAAAGTACTATGTGGGCCTTACGTAAGAAGCAAATGTGAAATGTCCTTTACATAATGGATGTTGTTACGCATTTCAAATTTTATATCCTAAATTTAGTGTTGGTAGAATTATTTAGTTATCCATCTTTTAGTCTGTGTTCATGCAATTATTTCTATTATATTAGCTAAATAACAGCAGAACTATCAGTAAGAAGATCAGCCGGCGAGGGAGAGCACTGGTCACCTGCCCTAGTATGCTCAAGATAGCTCGAAGGCGAACTTTAGGCTGTATCATAAGGATGCGCGTGTATGCTTAGGGTAATTTTAATAGTATTTGTCCCATTTTTGGCTTTATCATGGCCGATTAGTTTAAGCGCTCCTTCTCACTCCACACCTGTTAAACGCGGTCACGGTTTACTGACCACACTCACGTTCAAGACCCGTCTGTCATATGCAAATCGTTTGAAAACTTGTGGCACGCTGGCCGATTGGATTGAGCACTCCTTTTCGCTCCACATCTTTTACACACGGTCACGGTTCGCTGACCACGCATGACCCATCTACAAATCGTTTGAAAACAGGGATGTAGTAAGCTGGCCGATTGGTTTGAACGCTCTTTCGTTTCACTTCACACTTGTTAAAAACGGTCACGGTTTGCTGACTACACAATCAAGACTCGTCTACGATATTCAAATCGTTTGAAAACAGACATGTGGTGCGCTGGCTGTTTGGTCTGACGCTCCTCCTCGTTCCAGACCTCTTGAGTTATACAAGGTCCGACTGTTGACACGCATATACACTTGTACGTCGATCTGCCGTTTGAGCCCAAGGGGCAGCACAGTGCCTTTGTATTTGGATTGATTTTGAGTTGATATTGAGAAAAGCGTTTTATTCGAATAATTAAAAGGAAATAGTTTTCAGTTTTGAGTGAAAGACCAGCGCAGATATTGCAAGAATTCACCAAGAGTTGGAGAATTCGTAAGGTAAGTCGGACAATTGGTGCAACTCACACCGAGACCATCCCTTGCTCTAAACTGAAGAGGCAAGTTTTCATTTTAAAGCTGTAGGGTCCTTGAGCAAGTCCTTTACTCATAATTGCTGAGCCCAATCAATTGATTTTAGTCATTAGAAGACGCTGCTCAATAAATGCATGAATATTAAAAAAACTAAATTGAATCCTTCCCCATATACCGACTCCAGAGGATGGTGGTTGATTGGTATAGGTGTCTTGTTCTGCAATGGATCTTCTCCCATCCAAGGGCTAACCATGCTTGACATTGCTTAACTTCACTGTGCTTGCCATGCTGTATCCTCAGAACGAAGACTTTATCATTAATCATATAAAACTAGTGCTATTATCTCTAGGCTGTTTAATTCACCTGGGATTATAATTTCTTGAGATGTTTGGTGTTTTTTATAGGAGCATCACATGCAACATCTCCAGCATGAAATGGATGAGAAGTAGAAACCGTGACAAGAAGAAACGCTGAATGAGGAGCAGACATCAATAGAGGAAGAACCTGGAAGATGCTAGTGAGTCTAAGCAATCCAGTATCTGATTTTAAAATTGTCAGAAGAGGAGGAGGGGAGGGGAAGAGAAAGAGGAGGAAGTTTAAGAAAAATGAGATGGAAAAAGGAGAAAACAAAAATGAGAATGAAGAGATGTAATCTAATAAACAAAGAAAGAAGAGGAAGAGATAAGAATAGGAAGAAAAAAGAAGAGTTGAAAATTTTGAAGATTGATTTAGAGAGCAAACAAAAGAAGAAGGAAGAAAATGAAGAAAAGCGAAGAAAAGAAGAAATGATTGGAATTAACGGAAATGGAGAGAGAGTGAGAGACAAGCACAGGAACAATTAACTAATCGTTGCCCTGTTAGGAGCAAAGTTAGGTAGATGGCATTACGTGTAAACGAGGTCAGGTGTGACGTAGCTTTGTATCCCATGGATTCCCAGACCAAGCAGAGCCACATGCAAACCACCCGAGCGAAACCTGCGGACCGTGACTGACGTCGGAACCTGGCATCGGTTTGATAAGTGGGCAGTGATGCCAGTATAAGACTTTGGTGTTAAGGGTTCGAGGCACTCACTCTGCTGTTTATACAAGTCTCAATGATTGAGTAATTGATGAGTGCATGAGTCAGTCAGTCACTGAGTTACGTGAGTGAGTCAGTGAAATCTGTCTGTCTTGTCTCTCTGTCTGTCTGTCTTCCTGTCTGTTTGCCTGTCTGTCTGTCTGTCTATATATCTAATTACGTTCAATTCGTTCCTGCAGAGTCATGCTCGTGGAACTCCAGTTCGCTGGATGACGTCATCAACTCATTTCCGGTAACGTACTCTTCTTCCTGTCTGAAGACGAGGCAACTGACGTTGTCACTGCTGCGGTGAAGTCGGGTGATGATCATCGGCTGGAGTTTCCATTTGTTGTGGCTACTGTTCCTCATCCTCTTCTGACAGGACAGTCGCCAGAACTCAGCTACGGTAAGCGTCACTTACCATAGTAGATCTTCATTTCTCCCCAAATCTTCTTAATCATCATCTTCTTTTTCTTTTCGTCTCCTTCTGCTTCTTCTGCTTCTAGTTCTTCTTGTTTTTTCTTCATGTTCTAATTGTTGTTGTTTTTCTTCACATTCTTAATTCTTCTTCAATCCTTGTTCATGTTCTTGTTGTGCTTGTTTTTCTTCATAGGCATCAATGCAGCTCGCTCGCTCGCTCGCTCGCTTTCTCCCGATACTCAATAAATTCGCACAAAATGGCGAGCGATGAAAGAATCATTATTATATATATGCGAAGCTGGATTGATAAATGATGTGCCATCTAGCGAATACAATAACACTTCTAGTTAAATTGCATTCGTTGGATGGCAGGTGGTTTTTAACAGTCCAGTTTCTAATGTATTATGGATTTTTTCATCGCTCGCCATTTTGTACGAAGGAATGAAATTCTCAGGAAATTCCATTTGCACGGCCACACTAGAAACAGTTTATTATTTTCTTGGCCCAGTGACAAGAAACTTTTAATTCAAAAATTACTTCAAAATGACGGTGGGCGATTGGTTTTCACGTAGTGTTTGAGCCGATGTGAAATATCCTTCATTCAGTAGATCCTTTAACGCATGTTAAATTGTATTCGCTAAATGTCAGTAGATTTTTTAGAAATTGAGTATCTCGTTTGCAAAATTATGAAGGACTCTGAATATCAGAAAATTAGATTTCCACGGTGAAATGATTTCATTACTAGCCTGCATGTTGCTTGCATTGCTACTGATTTAATGCCTAGCCTGCGTGCTTGCTTGCTTGCATTGCTATTGATTTTATTGCTAGCCTGCGTGCTTGCTTGCATTGCTACTGATTTCATTGTTGGCCTGCGTGCTTGCTTGCATTTCTACTGATTTCATTGCTAGCCTGTGTACTTGCTTGCGTTGCCATTGATTTCACTGCTAGCCTGGGTGCTTACATTTCTTCTGATTTCATTGCTAGGGTGCGTGCTTGCTTGCATTGCTACTGATTTCATTGCTAGCCTGTGCATGCTTGCATGCATTGCTACTGATTTCGCTGCTAGCCAGCGTGCTTCCTTGTTTTTGATCTGCTATTGATTTCATTGCTAGCCTGTGCGTGCTTGCTTGCATCGCTACAACCCTTCTTCCTCTTATCTGCCTCTGCTCTCCAGCCCCAAACATCACCCACCGTAGCTGCCACGCTGTCTTTCTGCCTGACTCTTGGATCTTGACCCGGAACCGAACCCTTTTGCCTATCGATTTTGTTTTGAATAAGCTGGTCCCCGCGGCGCAGCTTTCGTTGGGCGCTGTAGAAATCTTGGGTTTACGATTACGATTACTATAGAAATCTTGGAATTACGATTACGATTTTATTGCTATTGATTTCGTCGCTAGCCTGAATTAGAATTACTGTACTTCAATGAGACGGTGGCTGATCGTTTTGAACATAGTATTTGAGCCAGTCACTCGTGTGTCTCTCACTCTGAAATCAATTTTCCTGAAATTTTGATACATGAATAAATTCGCCCAAAATGGCGTGCGATGAAGAATCATTAATATGTGTACGCGAAGTTGGATTGATAAATGTTCTTCTACCGTGTAGCTAATATTTTAATTTTTCTAGTTAAATTGCATTCGCCAGATGGCATCTGATTTTTAGCAGTCCAGCTTCTAATGTTTTATAGATTTTTTCATCGTTCGCCATTTTGTACGAAGAAATGAAATTTTCAGGAAATTCCATTTGCACGGTCACACTAGAAGCAATTTATTGGTTTTCGCGTAGTTTTTGAGCCGATGTGAAATATCCTTCATTCAGTGGATCCTTTTACGCATGTTAAATTGTATTCGTTAAATGTTAGTAAATTTTTTTAGAAATTGAGGATCTCGTTTGTAAAATTATTTATGACTCTGAATATCAGAAAATTTGTTTTCCACGGAGAAACTCTTTGTCAGCCTTATTATGAGCTCTACATAATATGTTTGCCTCACCATATTATGGTGAGGCAAACATTACTCATAATTATGTCTTTGTGCTGTTTGTCATTGAAAAGGGCTATATGAATGTGTTGTAACTTGCTTTATGTTGATGTCTATCTAGATAGGCTTGAAGTCGGAGAAGTCAGGTGATGATCTTCAGCTGGAGTTTCCACTGTTCCTAGTAGCCACTGTTCCTCATCCTCTTCTCATAGGACAGTCGCCAGATCGCAGCTACGGTAAGCGTAGATTTTTTCCTCCCCAACTCTACTTCTTCCGGATCTTTTTCATAGGCATCAATGCAGCTCTCTTTCTCCTCAGAAAATTCGCACAAAATGGCGAGTGGTGAAAGAATCCTGATAAATGATCTTAATGATTCTAGTTAAATTGCATTCGCCAGATGGCATATGGTTTTTAGCAATCCAGCTTCTATGTTTTGTCTGAATTCTTTCATCGCTCGCCATTTTGTACGGAGGAATCAGATTTTCTGGAAATTTTTTTTTTTAGAAATTCAGCGTGTTATTTCCACGGCGAAATGTGTAATTGTTTGCGTTATGTTGATGTCTACCTAGATTGGTGCTCTTGTAAGGTATCGTTTAGTTTAGATCTTCATTCCTTCCCAAGCTTGCTTGCCTGTGCCTAAGTGCTTGCTCTCACCATCAGTTCAAGGGTCAGAGAGAGAGAGAGAGAGAGAGAGAGAGAGAGAGAGAGAGAGAGAGAGAGAGAGGAGAGAGAGAGAGAGGAGAGAGAGAGAGAGAGAGAGAGAGAGAGAGAGAGAGAGAGCCAGCCGAGCCCAGTAGTCATTGGTTTGAAAGTGTCTATCTCTGTGTCTCTCTTTCTTGTGTATGTATGCTGTGTGCTGTTTTTCACATATGTGGGGGGAGAGAGAGGGAGAGAGAGAGAGAAAGAGAGAGGAGAGAGAGAAGAGAGACAGGAGAGGAGAGGAGAGAGAGGAGAGAGAGATATGCTGTGTGCTGTTTTTCACATATGTGGGGGGGAGAGAGAGAGGGAGAGAGAAAGAGAGAGGAGAGGAGAAGAGAGACAGGAGAGGAGAGGAGAGAGAGGAGAAGAAAGAAGAGAGAGATAGAGAGAGCAATTGCTACTGATTTCATTGCTAGCCTGCATGTTACTTGCATTGCTACTGACTGTGCTTGATTGCATTGCTACTGATTTCATTGCTATCCTGCATTCTTGCTTCCTCTCTCTGTGTCATTTCTGTAATCGTTGTCTACCTAGATTGGTTTGGATATGGAGACAAGTGACGATCTTCAGCTGGAGTAAGAGACCCGTGTCCAGGACCTAACAGGCAGGATAAAGCAGCATAAACTAAGTAAGTTCCAAGGCCGGAGAGGCTCTCTCTCTCTCTCTCTCTCTCTCTCTCTTCTCTCTCTCTCTCACTCTCTCTCTCTCCTCTTCCTCTCTCTCTCTCTCTCTCTTTCTCTCTCTCTCCTCTCCTCTTCTCTCTCTCTCTCTCTCTCTCTCTCTCTCTCTCTCTCTCTAAGTCTATGAAAGCCATCGACTGCGACGCAGTCGATGACCTTGAAAGATTAGTTTATTGCGGCTCGGCTCTCTCTCCGTTTCTCCCCTCTCTCTCTCTCTGCATTCTCCTCTCCTCTCTCTCTCTCCCTCTCTCCCTATCTTTCTCCCTCCCCTCCCCTCTCTCTCTCTCTCTCTCTCTCTCCCTCTCTCCCTCTCTTTTTCTCCCTCTCTTTTTCTCCCTCTCTCTCTCTCTCTCTCTCTCTCTCTCTCTCTCTCTCTCTCTCTCTCTCTCTCTCTCTCTCTCTCTCTCTCTCTCTCTCTCTCTCTCTCTCTCTCTCTCCTCTCAAGTCTTGAAAGCCATCGACTGCGACGCAGTCGATGACCTTGAAAGAATTAGTTTATTGCGGCTCGGCTCTCTCTCCGTTTCTCCCTCTCTCTCTCTCTCATTCTCCCTCTCTCTCTCTCTCTCCCTCTCTCCCTATCTTTCTCCCTCTCTCTCTCTCTCTCTCCCTCTCTCCCTCTCCCTCTCTGTCTTTCTCCCTCTCTCTCTCTCTCTCTCTCTCTCTCTCTCTCCCTCTCTCCCTCTCTCCCCTCTCTTTTTCTCCCTCTCTGTCTTTCTCCCCTCTCTCTCTCTCTCCCTCTCTCCCTATCTTTCTCCCTCTCTCTCTCTCTCTCTCTCTCTCTCTCTCTCTCTCTCTCTCTCTCTCTCTCTCCCTCTCTCTCTCTCTGTCGGCCTTGGAACTTCTAAGTTCCAAGGAGAAAGAGAGAGAGAGAGAGAGAGACTTTGGCGTTAAGGGTTCGAGGCACTCACTCAGCTGTTTCTACAAGTCTCGGTGATTGAGTAAGTGATGAGTGCATGAGTCAGTCGGTCACCGAGTTAGTGAGTCAGTGAAATCTGTCTGTCTTGTCTGTCTGTCTGTCTGTCTGTCTGTCTGTCTAATTACGTTTGATTCGTTCCTGTAGAGTCATGCTCGTGGAGCTCCAGTTCGCCTGATGACGTCTTCAACTCGTTTCCGGTAACGTACTCTTCTTCCTTTCTGAAGGCAAGACGAGGCAACTGACGTTGTCACTGCTGCGGTGAAGTCGGGTGATGATCTTCAGCTGGAGTTTCCATTTGTTGTGGTTACTGTTCCTCATCCTCTTCTGACAGGACAGTCGCCAGAATTCAACCACGGTAAGCGTCACTTACCATAGTAGATCTTCATTCCTCCCCAACTTCTCTTAATCATCGTCTTCTTTTTCTTCTGCTGCTTCTGTTCCTAGTTCTTCTTGTTTTTCTTCCTGTTCTAATTGTTGTTGTTTTTCTTGTAATTCTTAATTCTTCATCATTCCTTGTTCGTGTTCTTCTTCTGCTGCTTGTTTTTCTTCATGGGCATCAATGCAGCTCGCTCGCTCGCTCGCTCGCTTTCTCCCGATACTCAATAAATTCGCACAAAATGGCGAGCGATGAAAGAATCATTATTATATATATGCGAAGCTGGATTGATAAATGATGTGCCATCTAGCGAATACAATAACACTTCTAGTTAAATTGCATTCGTTGGATGGCAGGTGGTTTTTAACAGTCCAGTTTCTCTAATGTATTATGGATTTTTTCATCGCTCGCCATTTTGTACGAAGGAATGAAATTCTCAGGAAATTCCATTTGCACGGCCACACTAGAAACAGTTTATTATTTTCTTGGCCCAGTGACAAAAAAAAACTTTTAATTCAAAAATTACTTCAAAATGACGGTGGGCGATTGGTTTTCACGTAGTGTTTGAGCCGATATGAAATATCCTTCATTCAGTGGATCCTTTAACGCATGTTAAATTGTATTCGCTAAATGTCAGTAGATTTTTTAGAAATTGAGTATCTCGTTTGCAAAATTATGAAGGACTCTGAATATCAGAAAATTAGATTTCCACGGTGAAATGATTTCATTACTAGCCTGCATGTTGCTTGCATTGCTACTGATTTAATGCCTAGCCTGCGTGCTTGCTTGCTTGCATTGCTATTGATTTTATTGCTAGCCTGCGTGCTTGCTTGCTTGCATTGCTACTGATTTCATTGTTGGCCTGCGTGCTTGCTTGCATTTCTACTGATTTCATTGCTAGCCTGCATGCATGCTTGCATTGCTACTGATTCATTGTAGCCTGCGTGCTTGCTTGCATTGCTAGCCTACATGCCTTCTTTGATAGCCAACATGCTTGCTTGCATTGCCACTGATTTCATTGCTAGCCTTGGTGCTTACATTTCTTCTGATTTCATTCCTAGACTGCGTGTTTGCTTGCTTGCATTGCTACTGATTTCATTGCTAGCCAGCGTGCTTCCTTGGTTTTGATCTGCTACTGATTTCATTGCTAGCCTGTAGAAATCTTGCAATTACGATTTCGTTGCTATTGATTTCATTGCTAGCCTTAATTAGAATTACTGTACTTCAATGAGACGGTGGCTGATCGTTTTGAACGTAGTATTTGAGCCAGTCACTCGTATGTATGTATGTATGTATGTATGTATGTATGTATCTAATCTTTTATATAGCGCATTTTAAGAACCTCTCAAAAGCGCTGTGAACATGGCTGCCCAGTTAATTTAAACAAGTGTCTCTCTCTCGCTCTGAAATCAATTTTCCTGAAATTTCGATACATGAATAAATTCGCCCAAAATGGCGTGCGGTGAAAGAATCATTAATATGTGTACGCGAAGCTGGATTGATAAATGTTATT